>BQNB010141036.1:0-17325 GCA_026074375.1 Tanacetum coccineum
AAAGAGGTAAACGGGGGTGAGTTTAGGATTATGGCAGTTTTAGTCCTTGTCTTTCTTAAGTGAAAATGAAATACACATCAAGTGTATTTAATCTTTCATAAATGGCATATTTAGTCCCTGGAGTTATAAAAAGGGTAGTGGGCTTTTAGGATTTGGGCTTTGGATCCGGGTATGACCCATTTAGGCTTAGGGACCATTTATGTAACTTTTGAAACTTGAGGGGTTGTTTGGGTAATATTGGGGATTTGTCTTCTAGTGAGTTGACTTTGTTGACCCATAGTTGACTGAAGCTTGACTTTTTTTTGCTTTGGCTTTGAATTCCTGGCTCTTGTATACTCTTCCGTTCTTGTGCCCGTGTTTGCCCGTTTTTGACGGTTTTCTTGTGATTTTTGATATATCCGTACCTGCACATACAAAACACAAAAACAAGTATATTTTTGCCATTTTAAGTATGTTTTTAGTTTAATTGGGCTATTTTAGGTATAAACGGATACGTGTATTTTACACTTATCATGAACCAAAGATGATATCATCCACATAAACTTGGACCAGCAAAATATCACCTTTGTACCTTTTGATGAATAAGGTCTTGTTAATTTTCCCTCTTTGAAACCCATTGTCCAATAGATATGTTGACAAGGTTTCATACCAGGCTTTAGGAGCTTGATGTAGTCCATACAGTACTTTTTCAACCTTGTATACTCTATCAGGAAAGTCTGGATCTTCAAATCCTGGTGGTTGACATACATACACCTCTTCTTCAATCTTCCCATAGAGAAAAGCACTTTTTACATCCATTTGATACACCACAAAATCTTTAAATGAAGCATAAGCTAAAAATAGCCTAATTGCTTCAATTCTTGCAACAGGGGCAAAGACTTCATCATAGTCAATCACTTCTTCTTGTATGTATCCTTGAGCAACCAATCTTGCTTTATTTCTTATCACAATTCCCCTTTCATCCTTTTTATTCCTGAAAACCCATTTAGAGCCTATAGCCCTTTTTCCATTTGGTAAATCCACTAAAGTCCAAACTTCTTGTAACTTGAATTGTAGAAGCTCTTCCTGCATAGCCTTTATCCAGCTTGGATCCTTCAATGCATGAATTATCTTTTTGGGTTCTTCCTGTGATAAAAAGCAAGCAAACAAGCAATTTTGAATGTCTTTATGGTTTGTTCTTTGTTGAATAGTACTAACAAACCCATGTTCCTTCAAATTCTTTAACATCTTTCTTGTTTGTGTAGCTGATTGCAAATCTCCAATCACTTGATCAAGAGGATGATCTTTATGAATTCTTGTAGTTGGATTAGGACTGGCTTGGATTGTTGTATCCAAATTGTTCATGTATGCCTCTACACCATCATCTTCATCATCTCTTGAGATGTTAAATATGCTATAATCTTCCAAAGCAGGCATATTTGGATCCACTGGAAGTTTAATGCTTGTTTTTGCACCAACAACATTAACCTCATTTGTGCCAGCAACATTAACAATTAAACTAACAGTATTAACATTGTTAGTGCTATTAACATTATCTTCCTTCTCTTGATTATTACTTTCACTATCTTTTCTTAGATCTTTGTCAACCTTCTTTCCATCATCAATTAAAGGTTTGGATCCATCATCATGAGAACTTTTTAGATTTTAGGAAAATGGTAAATCAGCAGTCCATAATGGTAGCAAAATGTAATCTTTGACAGGTTTTGTCTCCTTTCTAGCTTGACATGCATTATCACTTGGCTTGACTTGCATTCTTCACTTGCTTTTCGTACTAATACCATTGACTGATGTACCTGCAATAATTGGCTCATTATTTATTGTTCTTGTTAGTGATCATATTCAATAGCCGAATTGGTCCGCCTTTTCCTACCAACATTAGGTGTACTCACTAAAACCTTAATATGGCAAGTTTCTTCCACTATCCTTGTTCGACTACTGAATACTCCTAAAGGCTTTACTATTCAAAAGTAGTATCTAACAATAAACCTTCATCAGCTTTACCATCAAATTTTCTTAAGTGGTCTATATGGTTATTTGAGAATGGTAACAGGACACTCCAAATGGCTCATAAAACTTAAAGTTGGTGTTCTACTTGAAAAAGTTATTATGAGGTCTTGCTATGGAGGCTATTAACTAACTAACACTCTATTTTGACATAGCATGTAGTGTTAACTGCTTCTGCCTCAAAAAATAGGTTGGCAACATTAGAATCACAGCTAGATAGTCTTAGCAGCCTTAATTTAATGTCGTTATTCCTCCTCTTAGCAACTTAATTTTTGTTGAGGGTTCTAGCTACACTAAAATTGTTCTCATAAAATACCTTCATCTTAACAAAACTGATTTCATTTCTCTATTTTTAAACTCAGTTTCATTATCATTTTAATACACTTATTCCTTGTTATCTACTTAGTTTTGCTATCCAGTTTTAAAGATTAAGATTGCCACTGGTATCATTCCTTAGTAGAGAGAAAGAAAACCCATGTAAACCTACTGTAATCATCTATGACAACTAGGCAATATATTTTCTTTTTAAGGCTTTTTATAAATGTTGGACCAAACAAGTCCATATGCAACAAATGTAAAGTAAGATTGATTGAGTTCTCTAGTTTGGACTTACAAGAGGCTTTGTGATGCTTTCCCTTTTGACAAGCATCACACGTTTGATCATTTTCAAAAAGTTTGGAAGGTAAACCTTTTACAAAGATTCATTAACCAATTAATTTCATGGTTTTAAAATTTAAGTGACCTAGCCTTCTATGCCAAAGTTTAGATTCATCAGATGTGGCTTTTGCAAAAAGGCAAGTTAAACCTCCTTTAGGAACTATGTTCTTTAAATCAACACTATACATATTGTTCTTTCTAGGAACTCTAAGTAAAACTTGACTTTCATCAATTAACTTAAAGTTTGGAGATAAAACAATACATTCAGTGTCATTAAAAAGAACACTATTCTTTTTATCACACATTTGTGAGACACTAAAGAGATTAAACTTTAACTCTCTCACAAAATACACATTTTCAAAATCTAGATTACCAGTTTTAATGGTACATTTTCCTGTGATTTTCCCTCCTTTGGGGTTCCCTCCAAAAGCAACATATCCTCTATCTATCTCTTCATAGTCTGTAAGATAGGACATGTTCCTTGTCATGTGCCTTGAGCATCCACTATCAATCACTCTTTGATCCTGTAAATCCATTTGTGGATTGCCCTGCACATTAGATAAGAAAATCAGTTTCTTTTGGGGACCCAAGCCATCACTGACTTGGATCTGCCTTATGCATCAATATAATCAAACTTTTTTAGGGTGATTGATGCACTGTTGTATTTAGAAACATGGTCTAAAACTTTATGCTTTGGTTTCTAAACCCAACAAGCTGAGGCCTTAACAGCATTAAAATTATTTCCCTTAACAGCATTAACTATTGCTTTTTGCTTAGCAATATTAAATTTTTTACTCCTAACAGTATTAACCCTTTGATTAATATTATTGTTTTTAAATGCTGTGTTCTTATGAATGGGCCTCTTAACAGTTGAATGTGCTATTTTAGAAAGATATGACATTGGTCTAGCAGCATTCACTGTTGTTTTTGAGTGAGCAACATTAACTTGTCTAGCAGTATTAACCAATACTGCTGTTTTTGAAATATTTTGTCTAGCAGTATTAATTGATACTAAACCAGACTTCATTAGTACTGCTCTTGGAACCAAGTTCTTTTTAGCATAAGGGTGAGTCTTTTTAGAATAGTTTTGATGATTCACCCTTTGAGCATTATTCTAAACAGGTTTTACCGTCCTTTGATTTTGAAACTATTTTTGATGGTTATTGCAAATCAACCCTAAAAATGTCAAAGCTTCCACACACATAACAGGCCTTATTAAACATCTCAAAATTGTATCTAGTTTTGAGTCATCATTTTGTTACAATTTCTTGTTTGCCTTCTTGGATGTGAGTGTTTTGCCTTAATTGTCAATTGTTTAACAGTTTTCTAGCAGTTTTTTCTTGTTGTTTAGAATTTGAAAACTCTTTCTGTAACAATTCTGGCCTAAACATTTTCTTTCAGTTTCTAGGCTGAGACACATCATTTTTCATCAGCTAACGCCCATTCTTCAATACTTGGCGCATCATCTAATTTCCTAACTACCTTATGGATATTCTTCATTAGAACATAAGCTTACAGTTATCAAAATACAGGCTCAGTACAAACTCATCTAAACCTAGTAAAGGACAGTCAGGTTGGGAGGTGGAACTGCATTATATATTTTCATAGCCTAAAACTTTATGTAATGTCAAACTATCTGACACTCTATGAGCTTGTTTAAACTTTTAGATGCATGTTCAAATTTATCTAATAGTTGAATGCCATCTTTTTCTTTTTGAACTATTTCAATTCTTCTTTCTATGCTCTTTAATAGTATGTTTCCTATATGGTTTTCATATTTTAAGCCCTTAATATCGTGTACAATAAATAGACTATTTGATTATTTAACTTCAAGTTTTTCTTCCACACTTCTTAACCTGTTTTTAAAACCTTGAACCATTAACTCATATTTTTTTTTTAAATCTTTTAATAGTTGATCATTTTGAGATTTAAGAAGTTCAACAGTTTCCAGACAAGTTTTTGAACAAATAGAATCTTTAGATTACCTTTGAGTTAAGACTTGAAGATCGAGAAAGTCTTGAGTGCATTATTAGGCCCTCTTTTGACATGATCACTAACGTCATATCCACCAAGACCATCACATGACACCAAAGTATGTGGAAGTAGATTGTTTCTACAGGCACAACTCCTTATGAGACTTTCCTTGTTCTTGTTGTATTGATTTTCTTAGAGCTCTACACTCTCTAGCATTATCCCCTATTATCGGTAGCTTGTAGCACTCCACTTTGGACTTATCAAAACCCAATAGTCTCATTGCCATTAAAGTAAGCTTAATTCTGGTATTCTTCAAAAAACTTTCTTGCTTCAATTGTAAAACTTGGCAATTTGCCTTCTTAAAATCTATCTCTTCATGTCATACGGGATGGATTTGTTATAAGTTCCTCATGTACAAGTTGGGACTATTTGGTTGGACTAGAAATAAAATTGGCAATCAAATTACAGCAGCACTTAAGTTATCATTATTTATAGAGTTAAGATCACTTAACTTGAGTGCTTGCTAGTAGAACTTCTATTAGCAGTATTAATTGCTGAGCAATATTAACTGCTCAATTAGTTCTATAGTGTTGTTATTTGAAACGAGGATCCACAAAGCCATGTTTTGTTGGCTTGAACTTTGAGATAGACATCCACTTTAACTTTTGGATATACACCTTTGAGGTTGTGTAAGATCAATCATATAGCTCATTGTATTAAATAGCTTTATTCCTCTAACAACAGCATGTGTGTTCCATCAGGTGACAAACTTATTAATAACTTTGATTAACATCTTCTTGTGAAGCTTTTCACCCAAAGCTCAACTACTCTCAAAGATTTTTGAAGTCAATCAAAGTTTGATCAAGCTTCTCGTAAGCTTGGAAGCAGTGATTGTTTTTCATTATGCTGCTTTAGAGATTCCTTGAGTTCTTTCTTGTAGCTACATTTCCCACCAAATTCTCTTTTTAACAGCTTTTCCCCAACAACTTTTTGAGCATCCTTTTATAGAGTTAACTTTAACTGATGTACATTAAGAATGCCATCATTAAAGTATTCTAGCTTTCAACATTTATCTCCTCTAAGCCTTTTCTTTAGCAGTTGGTAATAGGTATCTCTGTCCTTACACTCCTTCCATAATTTTTGTTTTGGTAAGGTTGCACCTATCTATAACTTTCCCAGTGCATAGTCTATCATATGGTATATTATTTCAATCGCATCTCAATAATCTCTATACTTCACCGGTTTGGCATAGGATACTTTAGATGTAGGCACCCATGTTGTGTCAGGAATCTTGGTCCATATCTTTTAGCTAAAACAGTTATTCTTATTCTCTGCTTCTCAACAAGCTCTCGATACCACTTGTTAATCCCACTTAATAGATCAAATTCTATAAGTTTGTTTAAGGTTTAGTTATATTGATAATCTTACACAACTATAGTTGAAACTGTGTTTGAATGTAGTAAGTTATGCGGAATATAATCTTTAATATAAGAAAGAATTATAATGAAACTGTATTCAATAAACATACAATTCAACAAATAAGCACCAATACTTATTAATGATAAATATAAGAATACTTACAAAGTATTAGGGTTACAAAGACTTGAAGTTTGAATTATACGTCTAAAAACTTCAAAAGATTGATAAAAAATAATATCATTACTTCTAGGCCCTCGAAACTTCTTTTTTACCCCAAGGAGCCTGGTCGGATTACGAATACTTTCCTAAGTATACATAATCTTTTCTATAATAAAACAAATAATTTAATACATTTCATCATAAGCAGTAATACTAAACAACAAACAGTTCTAAACTTATTACCTCAGCACGCATTTACTTATCTTTGAGCAATTTAATTGAGCGTAGTCTAATATTAACTCAGCAGTAGTAACTTTGTACTAAGCAGTAGTAAAACTTAGAATTATTGTCAACTAGCGTACTAATATTCACTAGCGAGTTGTTAAACTGTGTACTAGCAGTAATAAACACTTAAGCATATTTTCTTTGAAGTTCATGAGTCTGCAATAAATCCTGCTGAGCAGCATTAACTCAAACATGAGCAACAATATTCAAACACATCAAGAAGACTTTTAATTCCCAACACGTAACCCAATTTGTGTTTTGACTATAAACATAACTAATTTTGACCCAAACTGAAAGGATTAAAATAACATTGAGTATGTTAAGCACGTATGGGGGTAATAATTCGACTTCTTCCCTATTTCTCCATTAAATAAAAACTACCATGAATCCTAATCTTCTTAAAACTATATACACTAATAAAAGACTCGACTTAGCAGCCACATACTCAAGCAATTAATTAACTGGGTTTTATAATAATGTACTAAAAGCGAGTACATACAAGGATGGCTAAGGCGATTTAGGTGTAACATTTTGGTAAGGGTGTAATGGTGTAAACAATGCTCTTCATTAATAATTTGGAATCCACCAAAAAATTACGAGAATCGCAAAAAGGATAGGCTAGAGGGTTTTGTACTAAGGTATCTTGAACTCAAAAATGAGTGCGGAGCAAGGGTTGTGGAATAGTTTTTGATCGAGGAGACCATAATAACATATACAGGTTTAAAACAAGGTTTATCCTAGTGCCTCTTATCATTTAGCAAATCCTAATCACACGAATGCGATCTTACTAAGCAATCTCGGGATGCATCACAAAAGTAAGTTCTGAAATTTAATATACTACCGGTACACTCTCATATAGTTTTAACCGATACTAATGCTCCAGAAAAAGCAACAAATACCAACATTATGGAAACGATCAAATCATGAACGTGGACACATGTGAATTGGGCTCATCCTTAATCGAGCAAGCTAAAGGTAAGAATATCTTAAGCACCAAAGATGGGTGCTTGAATTCCTAAAGATCTAGGGGTGAACCTTACATTTTTGGGGTGGAATTTTTTAGATGGGTAGGGTTTTTTGTGCTAGTCATATAATTCCTATCCATGAGACACTAATAATACTCAGTTTCATTGGTATGTGCCATAAAAAAATTAAATTTGGGTTAAAATTACCTTCTGCGTTATGTTTCACTATATTACTCATCATTTTAAGGACAAAGCAAATGCAATTGAAGGAATAGTTTCTAAGGATTTATTCCCCCTACACTTAAATTGAACATTGTCCTCAATGTTCTTAAAAGTACCCGTAAAACAAATAAAGGGGAAAAAAGGCAAAAGAAACTAGTACTCCCCTAGTTTTGCTCAATAATTAAGAAGAAACAAATGATAAGCTGGCTAAATCGTCATCCAAGAATCGTCCACATGAAACTCCTAAGAACTCTTGGGCTTTTCCTCATCAAATGTAACCTGCAAATCAAAGACAAGAAACAACTATACCTAGCATAAAATTTGGCGAAATGATAATATACAATGTAATGATTTGGCGGAATGATAAAATTTAGCCGCCACCTAAAACTATCCGTTTTTCAATCTTAATAACTTATTCGTCTTGTTCATCCATTTTAGCCGACCATCCTTAACCGTCTTTAGGGTTTCAGCAAGTATGATTATGTTTTCCTTGGTGTTTTGGTAGGACTACGGTTGATATGCTTTGTCAATAGACACCCTTTGTTTTGTGCTTGATTGGATGGATCATGGAAGTGCATCTTTGATGCTGTTTTATTATGATATGAACCCTATTTTTTAGGGTTTTGGCCGTCTGCCTTTTTTAGGATGTTCAATTTTAAGGCTAGCAGATTCATTAGCCCTACAATGTTTGTTTATTACTGATTAATCGCTGATTATGAGGTGTTAACATTCGTTTGTTTGGTTGAGGGATTTTCTAATCTTTAGGGTTCGTTTCCTAATTAGGGTTTGGTTGATTGGAAGAGATCTTGTCAATCTCTGGTGGTGTACAAGGTCTGAATCTTGTGTATCATGTTGTATGGTATGGTTCGTTGCCTGAGTGGGTTTTGTTGTTTTGGGCTTTTTTTTTTCGGGGTAATTCGGTTTTTTGTAGATGGGTGCAGGTTGATTCAGTACTCATTCATTGGGTGAAGTTCGCTTATCCTTGTCCTTTGTTAGCATATATGGATCTTTTTATCTTGTATCTATTTTTATCGAGTGTTGTTGTTTTATTCGGTTACGGTTTACAAGATTAAGGTATCGATGTGAAGGTTAATGACTCTTTACACTTATTAGGGTTCATTTTTATGGTTGTTGTTTAGCCGTTGATGATTATTCATTGACAAGTTAGTGGCTTTTCATCTTTACTGGTCTACCGAAACCTTGTGTATTCATGGATTATAAAGATGGAAGTGTGGTTGTGGTGTGGTTTTTGCCATGGGTCATATGTCTACATTGATCTTTTGGTAGGAAGTTGCTTGTTTGTAAGATGGTCGTGGCTCGCAACCCTTATGAATAGGGCTTGGTTATTGATTTTGTGACATGAATATACCCGTTGAATTTGTGTATGGGTTTGATGTTTCTGCCTGTATGGCATGGTACATGAATATGTCGTCAAGATCTTGGATGCAATGCTAGTCTGTGCCATTATTGTATATTTCAATGCATTTACATTTCAGAATGCATAGACCTACTGGAAGTTAGGCGTTAAGGCTATGGAAGTTAGCCGTGAAGGCTATGAAAGTTAGCTGTGATGGCTATATGGAAGATGCTGCTAAAAGTATTATTGATTAGATGTCGTTTCAGGAGCCTTGGTTTCCATCCTGATGGCTTTGTTAAGAAAGTTGTCTTTGCTTTTTTCTTTGGTAGTAATAAGAATGGGTTGTCATTCTTGTTTTAGTGTTTTGGTTAGTAGCTTTCTGAAGCTTGTTCATGAGTTTTGGTTTTGTCAATCTCATGTAGTTTCCCATGTAACGGGCTGGGGTGTAGGACTTCACCTACATCTTTATACTTCTACCCTTTTTGGTGTAATACATTTACCGGGGAAACCCTTTACAAAAAAAAGCAATAAAGATAGGATGAATGTGCTAATGTAATCGTGAGTTTTATGAAAATTACAAATTTTGAAAATTATACAAAATTAATTTTTCAAAAATAATAAAAAATTGAATTTTACAAAATCTAGAAACGCGACGCCATCAGGAAAAATCCTGAGGTCGTCTCCAGAAACTGTAAAAATTCTCTATTCGTTTTCATGGAAAAATTTCTGCACACAATTCCATTAGTGATTTCCTGGAAAAATACTGCATAAACTACGAAAATTAATCAATACAAACATATGATTCTAACAAGACACAAGACCCACAATACATTCCTAAAATGTGGGAAAATAAAATGGATTAGGTTGCCTCCCAATAAGCGCTTTTCTTTATTTACGAGTCTTGTAGCTATACTTAGAGTCACACTCCTTACGTGACTCCTCCTTCGTCACTTACTTCACCTTCTTCCAGTCCAATCAAGTATTCGGGTCCAAGCTCTAAATATTCTTTAAAGAACCCCAATATCTTATTTATCACGTATTCTACTCCTCTTCTTTTGTCCTCCCCGTTCTTAAAATAGACCGATTTTGTATGCTCTTTTCTAAATCCGTCAGCGAATTGCATTGCTCTATCTTATAGGGCATCTTATAAGATGTTTGATAGTAAAATATTGCTAAAAATCATTATTAATATTTTTTGACCTCTCTACGTTTTGATAATCACAAAATGTAAAAACGCCCAATGTAAAATTAGACATAAACAAGTAATTAGTCGTAAATTTTCATTTCGAACATTTAATCACTTAAAGGTATGAATAAATAAATGCTTAATGCATTTTATGATCAAATGAATTTTTATTCAACCTCACATTTTTTATAAAATGTAACAAACATTTTTATAACTTATACAAAACATTTTTGTGTTTATAAGATATGTTTTATTCAAAATAAATGTTTTGAATTCAAATTTTCTACCTAAAAACAGATATATTTGATCAAAGAAACACCTCCCCTGGAAAAGATAAAAACGGGAGCGTCTAGCTATGGGCGGCCCCCTTAAAGGTAAGGGCGACCCCCTTAGTGATAAGGGGGCTGGCATAAGAGCTAAGGGGGCCAGCCTGTCCAAAACGCTCCCAGCTTTTCCTATAAATAGCAGATTGTTCCCAACTGATTTTTCACCTTTTGAACATATTTTCTTTCTTGCTAAAATCAGTTTAACATTTCACTTCATTCTTTAATCATTATATTCTAAGTATTTGTTTCAAGTTGATCAAGCTTTAGTTCCTCAACAGGCAAGAGAAGATACTTACCTTTCATCAAGTTACGAAGTATTATAGCTTAGTTTGTGTAATCGTAACGTAGTTACGATTGTGTTATAATTTGTAAATCATTTGTGCATCATGTGTAATTGTGTGTAATAGTTAGATCGTAGTGATCATAGAGGGTATAGTTAGATTGTGGTGATCGTAGAGAGAATAGATAGATTGTCGTGATCGTGTTAGTGTTTAGGAGAAGTGAATTATTGATAGTACAGTTAGTATTTAGGCCTCAAACTACAAAGTGTGTGGTAGATTAGTTCAAGCTAAGATTAGAACTCGACATTTGGCTTTGTGTCAGAAATTAGTGTAAGCTACTTGTGTACGGTTTTCTCCAGCCTAAGGGGGCGGGTTGTTGACACTGTGAAGAGAACTCTCCTCGAGTTGGGTTACTCGGGGAGGAGTGGGCGAAGTGGTGCTTCTTACCGAAACAACTATAACATCCCTTGTGTTGTGGTTTGATCTTTCTATCTCTTATCTCTTGTCTTACATACTTATTTATCTTGTTATTATTCTGATGTGTGTTTTCCAAGCTCTAAATTTATAATAACTAGAAATACCAATTTTTACTAAAAAACACAACACTCGGGAAGTATACCCGTTCGTGTATAGTATAGCTTTAGGTAAGTCTAGGTCGTTCCATAGGAATTGAAGTTTTCACAGTTTGTAATTAAGGTGCTAAGGTTAATAAGATTGGCACGGATCAAATTAACCAAAACGTATATAAATTGACTATTGCAAAGAAAGCAATTAAAAGATGATTCAAAAAAATGATTAAAGTATTTTGTTTAGGCAATGATCACTAAGAAAATGATGTGTTTAGGATAGGTTATAAGTTTAGAAATTAGAGTTATTCACTAGTTACAAATCAATTTCGGCCTTTTTATAATAACAAGTGATCTTATCGATTAATAACAACAAATCTTTACGGCCTTTTATAAAGTTATTATAACCAATTTATTTTGTTGAATGATTAAACACATATTATAAAAGAACCCTTACGGCTATATTCTTATATAAAATATGTTTTACCAATTCAATAAACACATATCCAAACGCTCCATATCACAGATCACATTATGCCCAAACAAACATAAGATTACTACTCCATAATCAAAGAGATGAAGATCATAACAATCATATAAATTTCAGAAAACTTCAAAGTTAAAGGAGTTGTGGAAATTTATCACAAACGTTTTACATAGATCAAAGAAGGCGATTACATGTTCTCCCACAACGGAAAACTACTTCTAAAACCCAACTTATTGATTCAAACTCGACCCGAAACCCTTATAAGGTGTTGTCACCACCCTTGAAATTCATGGTGGAATTATGAGAGAGTTGTTGTGGAAGTGTGTTATATATGAGAAGGGATGATAGAATGGAATGAATTTTGTGTGATATTTTCGTCCCTATTTATAGGCTGAATTAGGGGTTCTAGAGTGGGCGCACCTGGTGAGTTAATGCTGTTTCATTTAATTCTTAGAAGGGAAGTGCAGCGCACTTAGTAAAATGTGCGGCGCACTTTAAGGAGTTAATGCACTTCTTTGACCGAGACTTTATTTCTTTGACTTTTGAAGGAAGTGCAGCGCACTTTGGCAAAGTGCGGCGCACTTATGGTCTTTTTCAGCTTTAGCCCTTTATTTTCTTCTAACTTGCTTTCTGTTGTGTATAAATACTTGGTTTTGTTCCATTTGAACTCCGGATGTCTTCAAGTGTACTTTTAAGCTCCATATCTTTGTGTATTCTTCTGTTTTATTCCACAACACGTACCTAGAACATATAATATCAAATATACTTGATTAAGTACCAAAAGTTCATGAGAAATGATCAAATAAATGCAAATAATTGCGCAAATAATATGTTATTAATTTAGGCGTTATCAAATCCCTCCACACTTAGCTATTGCTTGCCCTCAAGCAATTAAAGCGAAAAAACGAGATCATTTATCGTGACATGGAGAAAAATTCATTTTAGCATTAACAAGTGTTTACCAGTTTTATAACTTTTCAGGCATAGACATATAACAGAGCACCTCACATAGGGAAAGTGTTTGTTTTTAAATTCACACGAGTCACTCAGATAGGGTTTTATATTTGTGAAGTCACTCAATTGCACAGACATAATCTAGGTCGCTACCATATGCTTGTACTAGACACATAACATGCCCGTTGCGGCGTGAACATCTAGACAGAAATCTCAAAGAGGCAAAATGTGATAACGATGAGGGTGAATAGCAGATACTTGATTCTATGTGCCAGAACTTTGCCTTATACTTTGAACTTTTATTATTATTATTATTATTATTATTATTATTTTCATTCCATAACAAATACTACAATAACTAAGGCTGGCACAAAACTTCTTCTTCATCGAGCATATTTTTCTTGTTCTTGGGATACTTTGGGGATTTCAACACTAAAAGCGAGTGCTTCAAATACATGATTGCATAGGGATTTATTTCACCTCTTATCATACGACTTTGTCTATAAATTAATCACCTGCAGTCTAAGTAATGTGACAAGCACAATTCTTAGAGCTACAAAATACTGGCCAAACTCAGATAACTTACTACCAGTATCATATTCCAGAAAAGGCGTCAATGACCATACGTACACATCTGTAAAGACGGAATAAACACATCTATGATGCATTTCAACCCTAACTTCGAACATGCTATAAGGCCAAAATTATCTTGGGGCATCAAAGATGGATTACCAGGAATTCCTTATGATCTGAGTCCGAACCTTACAATTTAACTTGGGTTGATTTTTGTGCCAGGTTTGAAATGTCAATTCGGTCGGATTTGCTTTACTAAGCGTTATGCATTTTTTAAGTTTTGGAAAGCAATTAATAAATTTTTTATAATTTTTAAATCTTCAAAAACTATGAATTGAAAATTTGAAAATTCTGCAGGGGCAAAACATGGAGGGTCATGTTTTAATTTTTCCTATTTGCTACCCTCCACACTTAAGTTGAACATTTGCCCTCAATGTGAGAACTGATAAATATAGAAAATAGGGAAAATTAAGGGAAAAACGGTACTTCCCGGGGCATAGAGAGATATAGCTACGTTGATCTATCTTATGAGTGATTTCCTATTTACGTTCGTATTTTTTGTGAGAGCGATAGAGCTCACTCCACACTTAAATAGAGCAATTATGCGTAAATTGAAACTTCCGGGGCTACATATAGTGCTTGGTTGAATTAATGAAAGGTTATGGGCGGAACACGAAGCGCCAATGCAAGCGTATTCATACCATATGTAATATAATTCTCTAATTATTTTAAGTCTCAAAGTGTAAAAATTCCAACCACAAATCCAAAGCTCCATATTTTATTTAATCTGCAAAATAAACACAACTACGAAAACCATAAAATACTAAAGCGCACTTTCGTAGGCACCACGGTTGCATTTAGCGCATGCAACAAGCCTTTAAACCCCTCGGTGTCCCGAGTGGACGAGTTATAGTTCTTGTGGAGGGTTTCCAAGAAACTCACACAAAGTTCGATTAAATTTCTTTTTGATGCAGAAATCGAGATCGCGACACACCAGGCCGAATTGCGTGACATACTTAAAGACTGCAAAGTTTTTTTGTATATATTATATTTTTAGTTTTTTATGGTTTATTATTATATACTATTATCTATTATTATTTATTACTATACTTAACTCGATTTAAGATTCATTAATGATACGGTTTAAGTGGGAATGATTCACTAGTATTAAAGCTTGAGGATATGGTATTTTTGGAATATATTTACGGAAAGGATATTCTTCTGTTTTTACCTCGTGATAGTACCTTTCGATGTTTTAATAGGGCGGTCTTTTTTGATTTTATTGTTAATGATAATAGAAGGTGGTGGATCTTTTTGAATTTTCGGATGATCATCGAACTTTCCACTCCCGGTGAATACGACATTCACATGCTCGGTGTGAGCTTGAGGAGGAGGTGGGTCAGTTCTATAGGTTTGTTCTAAAGATATGTTTTGAGATTTCGACCACTCATCTTTTTTTCTTTCCATCTTTTTAATTTTAATTTGAAAAAAATTTTCATTTGCTTTATTTTTAGAATCATATCATTAACGTTGTTCTTGAAAAACATACTTGTAACTCTTTGACCATCCAAGAAATTTAGTCAATAATTTTCAAATAATTTAGTTTTAGATTGAGGTCTCTCTGGTTGATAGGAAATAGACTTTTTGTCTAGGTAAAACACGGTGGTTTTTATAGATCATCTCGATCAAAAAGTTTATCATGTATGGTTCATTGATAGGATAAATTTTTGAATTCTGTCGAGATCATTTTTCAACATCATTGTTTTATTCATGAGCGATTTTCTCGGATTCATTAGGTTCATGATAGAAGATTGATAAGAGAAAAGTATTATGAGGAATCTTGGTTTTGATAATCTTCAGATGGTGTATTGGCTTTCATGACGTTCACACATCGGCGTGTCATCGTTCATGTGGTTTTTAGAAGCGTGGTTGTCTCTAAGGTCCTGATATTTGTTACGCATATCTTGTAATTCTTCTTTTAAGCTCTGAAATTGAGAATCTATTTTTATAGTTAGAGCTTCCATTAATCGAGAATTATTATTATTACTTCCATCGGCTAAAGCAACAGATCTTTGATGATGTTCAATATTAGATTTAAATGAACAATCAAGTTTAAAAAGGATTTTGTCATCAAGAAATTGAAAAGCTTGATTTGGACTTTTGTAGAGGAAGATTCCTCCAGCAGTTATGTCCAGGATTCTTTGAGTGGGTTCGTCTAGACCATGATAGAATATTTGAATAATAGCTCCCTTGGTCAGATCGTGCCCATGACATTTTCGAAGCATATTCTTGAGTCGTAACCAGGCTTCGGTTAGACTTTTACATACATCTAGAGAGAAATTTCTGATTTCAAGTAAAAAACGGCTAAATAACGAAGGTGGAAAGAATCTGTTTATAAAAGCTCTTCTTATTTGATCCCACGATGTTATAGATTCTTTATTAAGTTCGTTAAACCAGGTTTTAGCTTTATCGCACAGGGAAAAAGGAAATATTAAAAGCTTTACGGCTTCGCTTTGAGTTTCACCGTATATGAACATGTTGCAGATTGCGAGAAATTCACGGATGTGGTCATGCGGATCGGCTCGCATATAACAATTGAATTTATTTTTTCGAATCATATTTAAGTGAGTACTACTGATAACAAAGTTGTCATCAACATCGAGTTGAATAATGGCAGAATTAGGAGTCGGTGCTACAGTCTTAGCACTCTCCCACATGGGTTGATCATCAGGATCGAGAATTATTTGTTTGGGTTCAACATCCTCCTCATGTATATTTATGACGACAAATTCGTTAACGGAGAAATGATAAGTTAAAGATTTGAGTGATTCGATCTCGACGACTTCTTTTTGGATAGATTTAATCTTATAAGTCCTTGTTATTAAATTTTTATTTAATTTATATATTAAATTTGCAAGTTGTTTTTCGAAAGATAGATGATTTATACATACGTTAAGCATTTTTCAAAAAGACATTTTTATATATATAACTAAGGCTAATAGGATAATATTCAAAATAAAGTAAATTATTTTCATATCTTTTTTTATAATTTTTTTATAGATTTATATATATATATATTCATATATTTTAATTTAATTATATATAGCAAATAAGAATAAATATATAAAAGATTTTTTTGGATATGTACGGCGTATTTTAGGAAAAGCGCGCCGACTTTTCTGAAAATTTTATGTTTTTTTTCGAATATTATGATAAACTAGATAATTACAAATACACAAGGCATATAATCAGATAAAATACAATTCCAAATGATTATAGAACCTACGACTAGCAGATTGGGAGTTTTGGTTTTGGTTTTTGAAATAAGATTAAGTTTGTGAAAATTTGCAGAAAGTGCGGCGTACTTGGGTAATGTACGGCGTACTTCCTGGGTTTTCAGGAAAACCGGCGCACAAACAGGATGTGCGGGGTACTTCCTGAAGAAAAAAAAACGATTTTTGGGTTTCGTTTGCCAGAAAACGATACGGCAAGTTTGAAATTTTTTTGAAACAAAATAGCACCTAAACAAGCAACAAATTATAACAGCTTAAACAATTCCTAGGCAACGGCGCCAAAAACTTGATGTGTGTTTTCCAAGCTTTAAATTTATTATACTAGAAATACCGATTTTTACTAAAAACACAACATTCAGGAAGTATACCCGTTCGTGTATAGTATAGCTTTAGGTAAGTCCAGGTCGTTTCACGGGAATTGAAGTTTTCACAGTTTGTAATTAAAGTGCTAAGGCTAAAATGATTGTCACGGATCAAATTAACCAAATCATCCATATATTGGATTAAAGGATGATTCAAGTAAATGATTAACGTATGTTTGTTTAGGCAATGATCACTAAGATAATGATGTGTTTGGACTAGTGTTTATAAGTTTAGAAAATAGTGTTATCACAAGT
>BQNB010141037.1:0-17325 GCA_026074375.1 Tanacetum coccineum
GAAGCTACGATGTTTCCATGGATCATGTCAGGCAATCCACCGACATACCTTTCAATTTTGTCTGACTCCTCAGGGAACATCCTCACACACAGTAGTGCTAGCTCTTGAAAACGTTGGTTGTACTTGACCACATCAGTACCTATCACCTTCAAGTTCCATAATTCAGCCTCAAGCTTCTTCATTTCGTTTCGTGGACAATACTTGTCAGTCATCTTCTTCTTCAGATCTACCCAAGTCATTGCATATGCAACATCATGAGTAACAGTCATAACATGGGAATTCTACCATGTTAGAGCACCTGCTAAAAGAGTATAAGTAGAAAATTTGATCTGATTTTCCACCGAGCAGTTACTTATCCGGAAAACAGTCTCCATTCTTTCAAACCATTAGGTTAACTCAACCACTCCCTCAGTGCCCTTGAAATACAGAGGTTTGCACTTCATGAAATCCTGGTAAGTGCACTCTCGAGCAACGCGTTCAGATCCCCTGACACCCGTTCCCGAAGAATGGCTATCAATGTCATTCCTGGTTGCGTCACGTGTGGCCAAGGCGGCACTAACACCTTGATCAATCATAGCTTGGAGTTGGGCATTAGTGACCGTAGTGGTTGTGGTTGCTGTTGGGGCTGGTGTTGTTGTGACCGGTGTTGACCTTGTGGCTCGTTTTGGTGCCATTTTCTTCAATCACAAGAAAATACAATACCCGTTAGATTTCATAAAATCATAACCATGACATGACATATCCATGATAAATAAAGTGAGATCACATCACACAGTGAAATGTACAACTGAATTGTAATCAACAATGATATAACCAAATCGACATTCATTCACCACAAATTCGATTATAGACATGACATAATACCACCATTCCATATATAACTGGAAAACATACATGATTGGTTCAAACAGCCCATTTGTGTGCATTTGACAAAGACTGTGAAGACTTTGAAGGCCCAATCCTAGCCCAGTTACAGCCAATCTCAGCCATTGTACACACAAAACCCACTTCATAACCTTATTGGGCCTTAAAAAGCCCAATAACATCAGCCTAAACCTTATTGGGCCCAGACACACTCAATTGGGCCCAATACACAAACCCAAGCCCATTACTGGCCCAGAAACAATTTTTATAAACCTTAGGGACTAGAATTGTCATTTTTAAAAATAGGTTTTATAAAAGAAAAATGGTTTAAACTAAAAGAGGGACTGAAATTGCAATTTTCCAAAACCCCTTTTATTCTTTTAATTATAAACAGCAGGGACCATTTTTGCAATTTCCCAAACCCCTTTTAATTCTTTTGTTATAAAACGACAAGGACCAAAAGTGCCACTTTCCAAACTAGTTTATAACTGTTTTTTCGGCTTATAATGGAATGAAAAGAGAACCAAAGATTAGGGGCTAATATTGCATCTTTTTCATTCTTCTCTTTTAAACCTGCGAACCATAACTGTACTATTACCCCTTACCCGCCAAAACCATACCTCCCTCTCCCATGGTTTCTAGGCCAAACCACCACCCCAGTACACTTCCCAGCCTACCCCTCACCATTTCCCACCTCCTCATTACCCCTATAACCATGCCAACTTGACAATCCCACTCAACCCGAGACCCCTTTAATGGTGAGATGGTGTTCAAAAAGGAATGGAGGGCTAGGATTGAGTATGCTGACGTTTCTACACTCCAACAAACACAAGCCAAAGACTTTTCAGCTGCTATAAAAGAAAAAAGACCAAGCCGAAGACATATATACATTTTTACCCTGTTTTTACTTTTTTAGTTAATATTATTATATTCTAGCTTTTAAATTATTGTACCAGTTTCAAATTTCAAAGAGTTTTATGTTGAATTAATACTTTCAGTTTTCGAATTACACTGCAGCTTTGATTTTCAAATTTAAGTCAAGTTTTAACATCATTACGTCCTTCTCAATAGAGCGCGTTTGAAGCTTATTGATTTTTCCATAAGCAAAATTTTTAGCTACAAACTTGTTCTCAAGCACTCATTTACTCTTAATACACATTTACATTATACAGATGATCATGTTTGAGCGATTGAGTTCATAATTGTAACAACAAGAGCAAATAAGCTCCAATTCAGGAAATGAGATTTTAAGGTTAGAGCTTGGGAAGCCATTAGGATATCACCCTAGAACACTTCACTTGATGTCTAAGGTGAAGTAGACTCTCATTTCAGGTTTTTACTGTCTCAAATTCCTATTTAGGCAAATTTTTAGCTTATTACAAATTTCTTTCTCTATTGGATTTTAATGTCTATTACTGTTTCATTTAGTTAAGTCAGTTTGTAATATTGTTAGTTTAAAGCTAGTTTAGTTTAAAACCAAGTTTGAATGTACTTTTTCAATCTCTGTCATAAGTGAGTAGCATAAGCCTAGGAGATAAACTTGTTTATTTTTCCTAATAAGCTGTAGCTTTAAGTGCTCAATTAGTCTAAGTAGGTCAAATTTAGTGTGAGTAGGTAAAAGGTTTTTGCTTAATTAGCTTTCAAACCAGCTTTTAAGCTCAGTTGGGTTTAGGCAAGTTTTATTAAAGGTAGTGTATTGGATTATGCTACTTTACTCTTAAAGTCAACCAAATTTGTCAAATTTGTCAAGTAGTTGAGATTAGTTTAAATAACAAAGTTTTAAACAGTTTTTGAGAAGTTTAAGTTTAGCTAAAAAAGTTAAGAGGTAATTACACCATCATTTGCACCAGGACAGTTTTCAAGCTGAGTAAATCTTAGATTTTAAGACTTTTAAAGCAGTTTTAAAGTTCAAGGTTGTTTAGTGTTAACTTAGATCCATTTAGTTACAAGTGAGCTTTAAAATTCTAGCCTACATCTTTGTTCCTTGCACAAAACATGCACCACAAACCAATGCACCACATTAATTTCAATTCATGGAGTTTTTTGCCATTTATTCTTTGAGTATATGTTGTTCATTTTCCATAAGAACTATTGGAAAACCTTTTATCTAGGTTGATTTTAGAAAACTAGGGTAGCTTATTGACAAAGTGTCAGCTTCTAGAGTTTAAAAATAAGCTTTTTAGCTTATGTAAAAAAGGCTCAAAAACAGTTTCATTTAAACTTTGCTATTTTTCATCTTCCATTACTTTTAAATTTTGTTTAACATAGGTGTTTTAGTTTAAACAAACCCTAGTTAAAACATCTTAAGTCTTAATAAGCCATCTTTATAGTTTCAGCTTTCATTAAGTAATAAGCTCACAATAAAGCCCAAACCTAAAAAGCTTGTCAAATACTTAACTTTCTGTTTCTGTGACGAAACTTTACTGCTTATTTTCTAGCTTATTCTTTTGTTAAAAGTCCAAAGTGCTTTTGTTAAAGTTGTTAGAAATAAGCTGTTCTATAACTTTGTAGTTTTGAGTTTTGTCTGAAAAGCACTTTTTAATAAGCCAAATTAAGCCAATAGCGCAGGGTCTGTTTGGTAGTTTTCTCATAGTTAAGGGGCACCCGTTTCTATTGTAGTGTAAAATTCCAAATATTAGCCCGCCTACCCTGTAGTTTACTTTCTTTCACTTTTTACCCTGTTTTTCTTAGAATAATAAAAAGTTTAATATTTTAGTTTTTAGTTTTATATAATTAGGGTTCATATTTTTAATCAATCAAATTAGAGTACAATTAGTTAATAAAAATTAGGGCTTTTGTTTCTATTAATTTTCTGCACCATTTTAGCATATTAAAACCATTTTTCTATATTTTTCCAGTTAAATTTGTATTTTCTAGCAATTAAAATAGATTTTAGTTATTACTTTTTCTTATAAAATTCATAAAAAATCAGAAAATTAATAAAAAAATATTTTTCTTTTTTATAAAATTTTCTTTTGTCATTTAGTGTCTAGGAAAAATATAAAATTTAGTGTAGGCTTAATTTTTCTTAAATTTCAGTCATATAGACCACCGTTTAACCCAAGTGCGTATTACCGTTTCTTTTCGTTTGAAAACATCAAAACGACCTCCGTTTTAATTCTAGTTTTTTTTATTTTTCAAATTAACTTAATTAGAATTTAATTTTGATTTTTAATTTAATTTAGCATTTATTTTCTTAATTTTTAGTATTTAGGTTCCCCATTTCCTATATCTGTTTCCCGTAGATTAAATTAGGTTTTATTTAATTAATTTTAGTTGTAACTATATCAGTGTTTCCATCATATCTAAATATTCTCCATCATTCAATTTCTCATCAAACCAGGATTACCTTCAATTGCAGCCTCGTTGGGACATACGACCCGGGAATATCTCTTCCGGAATCTTTTTATCATTGATTCTATCTTGTGTAATTTTAAATCCGTTTGTGGATTTTGACCTTTTTCCTGGGTCAAGGCAATCGGATTAGGGATCGGTATTAGGATGCTAATATAAGTGTATGCTTAACCGCGAATCAATTTTTGCGCCGTGCCAGGGAGGCATTTGCTACGATTGTTTATCCGACTTTGAGCCTGAACTTGTCATATTGTTAATATATCATAGTTAAAAAACGCAAAAAATACATTTTTCTTTTCTTTTAGTAGTACATATCTATAAAAGAAAATAAAAAACATAAAAAATAAAAAAATTGCCATAAATATTAAAATTCACTAATTTGGGTTAAAATACCAAAATATAATATTCTCAACTGAGGTATTCTCATAATAAGTCCCCGGGTGAACTACTGAGTTCCCAATCGAACCAAAGAGTTTAAAACTTGCCTTACTGTGTCACTTACTATATAACTTGCTCACCTCATTCTGATTGACAAACTATAAAGTGGTATAAGGAGGGTGTTTCCTAGAACTACGACCGCGAAAGGATAAAGAATCTTCGCGCATATCCTACGCCTCCGCTCACCTGTGCGTTTGTTCAATTCTGAGAGCTACCGTGAAGTAAAGAGTGATTATCAGTTTAGTTGTCTACTGATTTTGTCCATTGTGAAATATGTTGTTAAATAAATTCGAAAAAACCAAAAATAAACTTCTTTTTCTTCGATCAGTTAAGTTCCTTTCCTTTATCCTCATCTATTTAATTTCTTATGACACATTCGATATCCGCCTTAAAGCGATAAAGCATGTTCGCTTGTGGACATTTGCACACTTCAAAGTCTTTGTTGTTTCAAAAGATAAACTCAAAAACCAGATTCTTGTTCAATGCCCGAGATCCGTCTCAACAAAACACATTAAATTGAAATAATTTGTTTCGATTGCGAGACCTGGTGCATTCCTTAAGTGTCTATAATGTGACCTGACACAAAAGATATTGGAGAAAGCACGCCAAAAGTTTCAAAATACTTCCAAGTCATCCAATGAATGAACAATTCCAACGTTTTAATGCTCCTAGAGAGCCATTTAGTTGTCAAACAAGACCCCAGTGTACAAAACCTCAACAAAAATCTGCCACTAATCGACCAAAAGTGTTTGTTTGCGAGTCAAGTGGTGATTCGTTAGATGGCGATCTTTTGTCAACGATGCACTTGCTAAGGCTTGTGGGAAAGTGCTCATGTTGATATAATTGTTCCACCGAAAAACTAACCCGATTTATCTCTAATCCGGCAACCACCAAACAAACTGTTGATAAGATCCACAATCTCGAATAAGTGTGCAAAATCCCAAAAAATTTTTGTCCACTGCCAAAAATGTTGGTTGCAATGAATATGACGGAGGTTTGTTTTTATTGTAAGATTCGGCAGTGACACACAAATGTTTTTAACTCCGTACTCATACCTAATAACACTCCCCGATTATTCAAACCCATCCCTCACAACCCCCGACACATTCTTATGAGAATTTTGGAACAATGTTCATATATGGATACGTTTGTTCACGCCCAAGTTCCGTTTTATCCAATCGGAACTGTGTTACAATCAAGACATTTAATTTCATCACAAATCCTCAAAGTCTTCCAACAACAATTCCTTTGATGTAACTATTTGTGGAGGCCTCATGAGACTTTTCAGTGTCGACCAATGTAATGAAATTATTTATCATAAGCAAAATCTCTTGCTATGTCAATTCTTTCGGTTTTGACATTTCACCTCTCGCATATACCGTCTATCAATCAGATCTTTAATTCTCAAATGATTTTTCAATTCTCAAATGAGCAATTCAATTCCTGGATTTGAGCAGCTAAAATACTCAAATGACAACCTTGCTGATTTGAATGCTCAAGCAATCTGCAAAAGAAAAGAAAAGGAGAAGCGAATTGCAGAAGAGCAAGCGGCTAAAGAGCGCTATGGTTACTCGGAAGATTCCTGTGTGATAGAGAATGATGACAAATGACTAATATCCATTGCAATAACTCCCGTTTTATCAACCGAAGGAAGCCCAGTAATAAACATCTCTAAATAAGGAGAATGAGCATCTTGACACAACTTTCGGCAACTGGAATCAGGACGAATTCATAAAGTCTATGTTGAAATCACTTGTCCCAATCCCCAAGTGAAGTCCAAAGGTGTTTCCCCAAAGTGTGTGAGTTGCCTTTTCATGACAATTCTCCCCTCTCTCTGACATTTCAAAAAAGAGCATCGGAGGAATTCTCTGATTCTAACGTTGATTCTAACTTCGATGATAAACTCCTTCTCTAGTAACGATGTCGAGGATGGTGAGCATCACCTCCCAATTCCTAGACACAGTTAGCTCGAAGGTGATGGAGATTGTTATTCCAAAGTTGGAAACATTGAGGACGACCTTCTTTATACTCAAAGAACGATACACTTCGTGAAACAATTGTTGAATGTCAATCGTTCATAGAGTTGCAAAAATCAAAGCATAAAAATAATCCCTTTCCCCATCTTCTCTGTTTTGTGACCAAGTCGACCTCCAATTTCCTGAACCTTTCTTGAGGAGACTAACACCTTTGATAATTCTTTCCCGAAGCGGAAACTTTCTGCTTTAATTTGGAAGAGCCAATATGCAGTCCCACTAACTCCTTACAATTTATCTCTCCCACGATTATAAGCTATTCCTCAAACCGATCACATTGAAGAACTATTCTGGCAGTAACCACTACTTATTCTGATTCTTCTTTTTCTAAATAGATTCGTTCATTCTTTTGTATCTTTTCGATCAATTCATACAATCCTTCCCAATCGAGTGGATATTCATGAGAGTTCGCCGATAACTCTCTCCCTATCATCATCTCACACCTGAGTATAGATTGTCTTTCTTTAAGGATGGCCCAGGAGCGGGCATTCTTCACCATGGATGTGGTGGCGCAAATATTTTCTCGCAATACAAGAGAACCAAGATTTCATTATGCTTAATGTTTAGCCCACTAGCCTTGAGTTAGATTTCATACCTCCTAGTGAATCCAGTTTCGATTATGTTTATGGATTCTTTCTTCTCCCAGTTCTTTTCCTTCCCTTTTCCTACCTTATCTTCTCTCCTTGGGATGACGACACCATATTTGATCCCGCATTTCAAAATATCATTCTTCTAGAAGCACGATGTATCTCATCGGAGTGGGAACTTATCCTGAAATTCAATACTTATCCGTAGTCACTTGAATGAAAGTCCCGCATGATGATTTTAATTTCCACTTGTTCTCCTCAAGGAACCAATAAATCCATTGAGATGGATCCCAAGCATCGGACCCTAAACAAAGCGCTAAGAAAAAAATCGTGGAGGCACCCCATGCTTATCCATAGTTATAATATAAATAAGTGTTGTTATTTTGTGAGATAGCTTGTCTTTTCCATTAACCTACCCGTTTCCCATGTTGTTGTATTATTTAGGTGGTCCAGGATTGGCCCCGGATGTGAAGATTCTCAGTTTTGTCATTCCTCAAGAGTTTCACATGCCGCACTTCATTTGGGAATCCGATATCCTAATCTTATCGACTAAATTTTATCTTTTGGCAGAACTCATAAACGGTGTCTTAGGATAATGTAGTACCCTTCAAAACAGCGAGGAACGATGTTTAGGTTCTAGGTTTGGGGGTACTTTCGATTGATTGGTGCCTGCATGCAGTGGTTTACCACTAAGACACCCGTTTGTTACCACCAAAATACCAAAAAAAATGAAAAAAAATTGAAAAATTTTCAAAAAATATAATAAGTGTTTTGGCACAGCTTTGCCTTTTCTTTTTTGCGTAAATAAGAGAATTTTTCTGACTTTGATCGGGCGTAGTAGCCCTACTATTCCCTTTAAGGCCGAGCTTTCACAATTCTCTATACTTTAACTGTAATAATGTGAAGAACGCGAAATGATAGAGTAAATAAAGTTAAGTGCAAGCAAGATTCTTCTAAAAACTTATACGAGTACCTTGTTAGTTTTCCTCTCTCCCGTGAATTTCTAATCCACCTAAATCATACGTACTCGAATTTACATCAACTAAGTCAATGAGAATGTTTTCAGAAAAGCTTTCAAATTTGCTAAACTTGAGTTTTGTCAAAACAGATTTTTATAGCTGATTTAAAAGATAAATTCTGCCAAAGACAGCATGAATGAAATGGAAATGACCAAAATAATGCATGAATAGTTGAAATTTTTGCCAACGAAGCATAGCCGTTGAATATAATGCGAGCCAGTAATAGATTTGTGTCCTATGATATCCACTTAACGCTACAGCAAACGAGGGTGGTGGCGTTCAAACTCAGACTCTTTACCTTCTAGGATTTTGTAAGTTTCGTGATAGCTCACTTGGAAAAAGGTCAGGTGAGTGTTCAAACTAAGACACCAAATCCTTAGGCCATATTAAGGAATAAGTGTTTATGTGATTCACCCACTACGCCTCAGCAACGGGTGGGTCTTTCAAACTAAGAACAACGGTCGTTGTCGTGATATCCTACTACCGTTAACCACGAGGTTCGGGGTTCAAACTAAGCAACGCATTCTCCTAAGCTTTTAAAAGAACTTATATTTATGATGTTGAAAGATGTTGCAAAAAGTTCGAAAGTTTAAATCTCGAAATCACGTTACAAAGTCCTTGATATAAGTTGGTGCTTTGAGTCCATGATCTCACTTTATGAATATGACTTTGAAAATAAGATTGATCTATGGTTAGATTAAAAAGAGTACTACACATTCAATCGTATATCCATTTGGAGTTGAAAAATTCACAAGTCATAAGTATGATGGCTTAACATATTAGACTTATATCGACAATGATCTTGGTTAAGTGCTTAGCTTTGAACATGTGAAAAAATCGAGGACGATGGAATTTCATCCGTAAGGACATCCGTAAGATCCTCTAACCGCGCTTCTCATTCTAATGATCCCATTAGATTATAAGATAAAAAAAAGCCAAACTTGTTTAAAAAATGAGAAAATCCAAAAACAGTAGTTTTGTAGTTTATGTTAACATCCAGAAAATGGTAAAAACGGGGCTACATGTTACTTATAACTGGCGTGAGGACACACATAATACCTTATTTGGGGGATTTGATAAGTGCTTAATTACACATATCTTTTACCTTTAAAAACGACTTAAATGACCAAAATACAGACAAAAACTGCCACAATATATTTATGTTTGCTATTTTGCATTTGTATTGTGCAGGAAGTGGCTAGTCTAACAAAAAGACAGAAAACCAAGCCAAAATGACAAAACAGAGCAAGGCATGGAAAAGACTAGTGCAAAATCAAGGCCAATAGTCCCAAAATAACCCAAGTCAGAGTCAATACAGAAAATCCAGCATCAAACCGAAGCCAGTAAGCAGTTGAATACTATTGGACGCATCTTACCCATCTGATGGGCCGCGAGAAAAGCCCATAGTATAACTATGAAGAACGTGAAACCAAATGTGTGCCCTCAATCAATGCAAGCCAAACCCTTTATGTGGCATTTGACAAAGAACTGCGTGAAAGACTTATGAAGGCCCAATCCTAGCCCAGTTACAGCCAATCCTCTGCCAATGTAGCACACAAAAACCCTCTTCATAACCTTATTGGGCCGTAAAAAGCCCAATAACATCACCTAAACCTTATGGCCCAACACACATCAATTGGGCCCAATACACAAAACTCAACCCATTACTAGGCCCGAAACATTTTATAAACCTTAGGACCTAGAATTGTCCATTTTTTAAAAATAGGTTTTATAAAAGAAAAATGGTTTAAACTAAAAGAGGGACTGAAATTGCAATTTTCCAAAACCCCTTTTATTCTTTTAATTATAAACAGCAGGGACCATTTTTGCAATTTCCCAAACCCCTTTTAATTCTTTTGTTATAAAACGACAAGGACCAAAAGTGCCCACATGCCAAAACAAGTTTATAAACCATTTTTTTGTTTGTTCGGCTTATAATAATGAAAAGAAAAACCAAAGATCTACGGCAAATATTGCTCTTTTATTCATTCTTCTCCTTTTAAACCTGCGAACCATAGTAACTGTAATATTACCCCTTACCCGCCAAAACCATACCTCCCTCTCCCATGGTTTTCTAGGCCAAACCACCACCCCAGTACACTTCGGTTCCCACCTACCCCTCGACCATTTTCCCACCGTCCTCATTACCCTCTCTATAACCATTGCCACACTTAGACAATCCCACGCCCCACTCAACCCGGACCCCTTTAAATGGTGAGATGTGTTCAAAAAGAATGGAGGGCTATAGTGGTATGCTGACGTTTTCTAGAGCACATCCAACAAACACAAGCCAAAGACTTTTCAGCTGCTATAAAAGAAAAAAGACCAAGCCGAAGACATATATACATTTTTACCCTGTTTTTACTTTCTTAGTTTAATTTTAATTAAGTCTGCGTTTAATAGTATTGTACTCAGTTTCACAATCTTCACGAGTTGTTTGTTGTATTCTTTCAGTTTTCAAGTTCCTTAGCTCTTGATTAGTCAAAATTTCAGTCACTTTTACATCAGTAAGCCACAACTAACCACGATTGAGCATATAGTTACTCATAAGCAAATTTTATAGCTAAATACTTTTTCTCAAGCACCATTTAACCTTACATACTCATTTAACATATATACAAAATCATTTAGAGGCTATTGAGTATTACATAATATGGAGAGCAACAATAGCAAATAAAGCTCGCAATTCAGCTAATTGAGATTATCTTAAGGTTTAAGCTTGTGGAACCCTAGGAAACACCAAATACACTTCACTAGGATGTCTAGGTAGAAGAAGACTCTCAAATTCAGGACTTTTTACAGTCTCAAATTCCAATTAGCAATTTTTAAGGCATAATTCCAAATTTCTTCTCTATTGAATTTTAATGTCTAATACGTTAACATATCAGTTAGATCAAGTCTTTTTTTTTTTATTGTTTTATTTATCAAAATGTTATTTTAAGAGCTAGTATAGTTAAAAACCAAGTTTGCGAATCACTTTTACAATCTCTGTCATAAAGTGAGGAGTACATAAGCCTAGGAGAAAACTTGCTTATTTATCCTAATAAGCTGTAGCTTTAAGTGCCAATTAGTCTAAGTAGGTCAATTTAGTGTGAGTAGGTTAAAGGTATTTTGCTTAAATTAGCTTTTCAAACCAGCTTTTAAGACTCATTTGGTTTTTAGGGCAGTTTTATAAAGGATTGTTTGGATTATCTTACTTTGACTCTTAAGAGTCACCTAATATGTCAAATCTGTCAAGTAGTTGAGTTAAGGTTAAATAACAAAGTTTTTAAACATTTTTTGAGAAGTTCGAGTTTTAGTTTTTTATAAAATATAGAGAGTAAATTACTCCAACCTTTGCCACCTAGGACAGTTTTTCAAGCGAGTAAGTCGTTAGATTTTAAGAAAAAATATTTTTAAAAGCAAGTCTTAGAGTTTAAAGGTTGTTTAGTGTTACCTTAGATCCATTTAGTACAAGGGAGCATTAAAATTCTAGCCTACATCTTGTTCCTTGCACACAGCACCAGCAACCAAGTTGCAACCAGCATGACATTTCAATTCAGTGGAGGTTTTTGCCATTTTATTCTTTGGTGAGAGTATTTATCATTTCCATAAAGAACTATGGAAAACCATTTATCTAGTCTGATTATTTAGAAAAACTATGGTAGCCTTATTGACAAAGTGTCCAGCTTACTAGAGTTATAAAAATAAGCTTTTTAGCCTTATGTAAAAAAGGAGCTCAAAAACATGTTCCATTAAAAACTTTGCTATTTTTCATCTCATTATTCTTTTTATAAATTTGTTCAACATAGGGTGATTTTAGTTTAAAAACCTCTAGTATACATCTTAAGTCTTAATAAGCATCTTTTAGTTTCACGCATTTCATTAAGTAATAACGCTACACATATAAGCAAAACTAAAGATCTGTCAAATAGCTACGTTTTGTGACAGGACACTTACAGCATAATATATTTCTAGCGTATTCTATTGTTAAATAGTCCAAAGTGCTTTTGTTAAAGTTGTTAGAAAATAAGCCTGTCTATACACTTTGTAGTTTTGAGTTTTTGTCTGAAAAGCAACACTTATTTAATAGCCAAATTTAAGCCAATAGCGCAGGTCTGTTTGGGATTTTCTACATAAAGTTTTAAGGGCACCCGTTTCTATTGTAGTGTAAAATTTCAAATATAGCCCCCTACACCTGTAGGTTTACTTTCTTTTCACTTCTTTTACCTACCCTGTCTTTTCTTAGAATAAAAAAAGTTTAATATTTAGTATTTTAAATTTATATAATTAGGTTCATATTTTTAATCAATAAAATTAGAGTACAATTAGTTAATAAAAATTAGGGCTTTTGTTTCTATTAATTTTCTGCACCATTTTAGCATATTAAAACCATTTTTCTATATTATTTTCCCCTTCCATTAAATTTGTATGTTTTTCTAGCAATTAAAATATATTTTAGTCAGTGTATGCCCTGCCGGTGTTCTGCCTCTTATTTTGTTGTTGTTGTTGATTCTGATTGTTTCGGGAAGTGTTTTCAAACTTCCTCTTGTTTTCAGCTTGTCTCTCTGCAATGGTACTGACTCTCTTGTCCATCAATTCTGTGGCCATTTCAATAGCCTCTTGCATTGTCTTTGGCTTTGAAGCCACGATGTTTCCATGGATCATGTCGGGCAATCCACCGACATACCTTTCAATTTTATCCGCCTCCTCAGGGAACATTCTAACACACAGTAGTGCTAGCTCTTGAAAACGTTGGTTGTACTTGACCACATCAGTACCTATTACCTTCAAGTTCCATAATTCAGCCTCCAGTTTCTTCATTTCGTTTCGTGGACAATACTTATCAGTCATCTTCTTCTTTAGATCTACCCAAGTCATCGAGTATGCAACATCATGAGTAACAGTCATAACATGGGAATTCCACCATGTTAGAGCACCTGCTAAAAGGGTACAGGTAGAAAATTTGATCTGGTTTTCCACCGAGCAGTTGCTTATTCGAAAGACAGTCTCCATTCTTTCAAACCATTGGGTTAACTCAACCACTCCCTCGGTGCCCTTAAAATACAGAGGTTTGCACTTCATGAAATCCTGGTAAGTACACTCTCTAGCAACGCGTTCAGATCCCCTGACTCCCGTTCCCGAAGAATGGCTATCAGTGCCATTCCTGGTTGCGTCACGTGCGGCCAAAGCGGCACTGACACCTTCGTTAATCATAGCTTGGAGTTGGGCATTTGTGACCGTAGTGGTTGTGGCTGGTGTTGTTGTGACCGGTGTTGTCCTTGTTGATCTTTTTGGTGCCATTTTCTTTAATCACAAGAAAATACAATATCCGTTAGATTTCATAAAATCATAACCCTAACATGACATATCCATGATAAATAAAGTGAGATCACATCACACAGTGAAATGTATAATTGAATTGTAATTAACAACGGGATAACCAAATCGACATTCATTCACCACAAATTCGATTTTAAACATGACATAATACTACCTTTTCATATATAACTGGAAAACATACATGATTGGTTTCGATACAAAATGATCATAATGTTTAGGTTACAAAGTAAGCATAATAACCTAAAGCCTTACTAGCCGGGATTAAACCCGTAATACTTAGTAGGCTATATACAAAACAACTAGCCATAACAAAGTCTAATCTAAGAACTGCTACCAGCCTCCTCTGGCAGCTCCGGCTGTGCAAGACCCCCAGCGGGTCCCTGCTGTCCCTGTAATGCAGTAACCTGCCCCTGTAATGTCATCACCTGTCCCTGTAAGGCTGTCACCTGCCCCTGCAGTGTGGTGACCAGTCCCTGAAGTGGAATCGTCTCTCTCTGTAGTGTCTGCATAGCAGTCAAGGTCTGAATAAGCTGCTGCTGTCGAGTGCGATCAGCAGCTCTCAACTCTCTCATCTCCTCACGCCTCCTGCGGTCTGTCTCTAGCAAATCAGAAATCGCTCTCTGTCTCCTGTGGTCCGCTGACTGTAACTCTGTGATCTCTGACATCTGTGCATGAACTGTGGTGCGTAGGGAAATAACCTCTCCATGAGCAAGATCGCTAGCATCCATCGCTCGTCCCCAAGCCTCTCTAGACATCCCAGCCTCGGTCTCCATGAGCTGACGTGTATGTGCATGAGTACGTCTATCTCTAAACAGCATATTGACCCGACCGGCCAATAGCTGCCTCTGTCCCTGCTCATCATCTAGCCTAGTGTAGATCTCATCTGTATCTCGCCTAACCATAGACTCAAACTCTCTCATGTGTGCACCCAACTCTGTATCGGTACTAAATGTCCCTGTAGGGTCTCAACAATCTCATCCCACGAATCCGTGATCCTATATCCAACATATCTCTCCGGGTCACGCCTGATCTCCCTGTCCATAGTGGCAACAAAGCCGTAATCTGCCCTAAGACCTCCAGTTGGTCTAGCAGCAGTAGCGGCGGAGCTCTCTCCTACCTCGTATCTGGGACCAAGAGCGATACCTAACCTCTTCCGAGGTGGTAGGTTAACCTTGGACTTCCTCTCAACGACTGGCAGAGGTAGAAACAATGGGGTAATGAAGTAGGAGCTGATGTGGGCAAGGGTGGTGGTGCATCTGGTCTGGTGGGGGAGAGTATGAAGGGTGGTGGTAATGGTAGAGAATGGGAAGTAGCTGCAGCCTCAGCTCTCATCCGAATCATGGCAGCTCGATAGCCCAATGAACGAATAGGACTAGGAGGTGGTGCTGATAACACAGGTGATAGTGGTAGTGATTGAGATGGTATCGGGGGTGGCAGTAGGAAAGGAATCTGGGGTGGTGTTGAAGACCATGGAGATAGTGGTAATGCTGGTGGGGAAGATATAGCAAGCAGTCTGGCAACCTCAGAATCAGACCCTAGCCTGTACAGGTACTGGCTGCTGGAATAGTAATCCTCAGCTGTCCAACGATATGGTAGTAGGTGAGGATGTTGGAGTGGTCGCAAACTCATCAGTCTCAAACGGCTCAGTCTCCTCTGCAGACGGGGCAGTAGCTGGTAAAGCAACAACTACAGGGTAGGCAGGAGCTGGGTGCTCCTCCTCCGCCTCCTCGTCAACCTCAACATCCATCTCATCATCCTCATCCTCCTCATCGGCCTCGATGTCCATATCATCGTCCTCATCCTCCTCGATGTCCATCTCATCATCTCCGTCATCTCCTCCATCAGCAGGATAGTCGATAGGATCCTCCTCAGGGTCCTCATCGTCATCCTCCTCCGGATCTGCCTCAGGATCAGACTCCGGGACATAGTCAGGTGACTGAGCAGTGGGTGAGGCATCCTCAGCACCTGGCTGATCCTCAGCAACAATCTCATTATCAGCATGCTCTGGTCCTGGAACATAATCTGGCGAAAGTGGTGCCTGCTCTGGCTCCTCCGGGCCAGGCACATAATCTGGGGAGGGTGGGGCCTGAAGAGCGGCCTCCAAGTATGGGTCCTCTGGCATGTAGGGTAGCTCAAGGAACTCGTGATCATCGGCTCTCGGTGATCCTATGTCTGATAAGTCCTCATATGGACTGGACACCGCTGTGTATGTGATCCCCGATTCATCTGAATCTGACATGACTGTATCTAAAAATCCAAAGATATCTTATATTAGTATTTAATATAAGACTCTTATAGTAATATACATTTATAATCATAATTTGTATATCAATTATGAATGCATCTAGTCCAACCAACTAATGCAACAAGTAGTGTATGCATGAATGTATGCACATATGTATGTCCCGTGTAAACCCCTTTGTTATAAAAACAACTTTTGAAAACGGTTATAGTCCAGCAAAAACATTTGACCTGGTTCTCTATAACCTTGGCTCTTGATACCAATCTGTAACACCCCCAAATTGGGTCGCAGCGGAATAAGGGTCCGGGGCGTGTTACTTCTCAGATCAATAACACAAGATGTATATAGAACGACCAAAAAGTCGTTTAAAAACTGATACATTGGATTTAACAAAGTGTTTGTTACATAAGCCGAAGCTTCACTTGTCCACTTGTTCAAAGTACAAAGATTTCTAGCCCATACAGTTATACAAAATGTAATGCGACAAAATCTTTAATGCATGATATCCCAATCAAAACCACCAATGTATCCCTTGCACCTCGTGCTTACTGATCCCCTGAAAAACATTGCTTTAAAACGTCAACAATAATGTTGGTGAATTCATAGGTTTGATAAATCATATATTGTAGGACCACAAGATTTCCCAAGTGTATGATAATGCAACAGATGCAGACATCATATAAATGTAATTACGTTGCTCTAAGCTCATGACACTGAAGCTTGACGTGTATGAATACCAAATTAATGGCCTACATTGCCCGTGGTGATGTTCTAACCCGCAACATCCTATATTCGACATGGTATACGTTCGTTTTTCCAGTGATAGCTAATCACCCGAACGGGGTTGTCAAACCCAATAGATCTATTAATAACATTCGCGCTCACAATCCCGCAATTGACAGTTCATGATAATGGGCTCAGATATGGGTTATCGCTACTTAGGCAACACGTAATCATAACATGAAACTTAACCACTTGTGTCCAATTGTAAAGCATTGCATGTTTTTCACCCCAAAAACTTTATAAAACAAAAACATGTAAAACGTGGGGCTATGAACTCACCTTTAGTGAGCGAATAACAAGAATATCACAGATAATGCGCCACGCAAATCGTCGAATGCAACCTATTTAATTTAAGGCCGTATAAGTACTAATCACATTGAGTACTCCTACCATGCATAAGTCTATATAGCTAATCACCATCTAAATGTTTGAGTGAAAACATGTTTATAAAATTAAAACGTTTATAAACATACTTTTGGTAAAATCGTCATAACTTTCACGTTTCTAATCCGTTTCTTGCGTTTCTTATGCCCATCTTTTCGTATTAAGACGGGTTATCGATATTTGACATTTTTATAAAACCCGTAAATGTCGTATTTTATTCGTTATACCTCCGTTTTTAACGATTCTTTCGAGCACGATCTCGTAATTGAAAGTTCTATAATTTTATGAGGTTTACAAAA
>BQNB010141038.1:0-13064 GCA_026074375.1 Tanacetum coccineum
CACATTCGCCAAGTTCCGTCATGCTTTTTGACCATTACCGGATTAGAGAGCCAACTGTGATAATGGACCTCCTTCATTATTCCGGCGTCCACTAACTTTTCTACCTCCTCTTGGATTACCTTATTTCTTTCCGGTGCCTGTCCTCTTTTCTTTTGTCTGACTGGTGAATATCCCTCCCGGATATTCAGGTGATGTTCCGCGATGTTTCGTGGAACGCCCGTCATATCAGCTGGTTTCCAGGCGAAAATATCCAAGTTTTGTTTGAGTAGGGAACATAGTTCTTTGCGTCCTTTTTCTGTTAATGTAGACCCAATGGCAACTGTCTGTTCAGGGTACTCCGAATGGATTGCTATATTTATTTTCTCTTCTGATGCTTGGTTTACTGCGGGGGACTGGATGTTAAGTCCGGAGATCATAGCACATTCCATAGGAATGATTTTACTGCTCTGTAAAGTTACCGTGCCGCCTTCAATGGGAAATTTTAGCATTCCATGTGCTGTTGATGGTAAAGCGCGGATTTTCTTTATGCCCGGCCTGCCTATAATTGCATTGTGTTGGGATGGTGACCTGATAACCATGGAATTCATCCATGCGGAGGTGGAGTGCACCTCATTGCCTATTTTTACTAGCAATGCTATCTGGCCCAGCGGCCAAATGGTCTCTCCACTGAATCCAATAAGGTGAGTGGTGGCCGAAACCATTTGATCCCTTATCTCTTTGCGGAGTTTTATGAAGCAATGTTCGTACAAGACTTATGAGGATGCTCCGCCGTCAATATATACCCTATGCATAAAATGTCCAGCCATTTCGACTTCGATGATCATTGGACCCTCCGTCCCGTCTTCTTCCCTCAGAGGTGGAAAGGACATTGTCGTTTCCGGAGAGAAGCTTTGGGTAATCATGGGCTTGGCCATTTTTTCCCACGGTTGGATCATTAGTATAGTCAGAGGTTTATCTTTTTCGGTCGCCTCCCCTTTTTTCGGTGCTTTCGGCTTGTCGTTCTGTTTTAATTCCTTGATGAATTGCGACAATTTTCCGGCCCTGATCATTTCATCTATTTGCTTTCTCAGCTGCATGCATTCGTCCGTGCTATGTCCGGTATCTGAATGAAATTCATAGTATTTGTTCGGATCCCTTTTTTCCACCGGAGTTACCATTGGGGGTGGAGCTTTGAACTTTCCTTTTTCCAAAGCGAAAATTTCTTTTGGCATTTTGGAGAGGAGTGAGAATCTATCTGACTTACGATCCGGTTTTTGTTTGTTTTTTAAGTTTTTCTTGAAATTCGGTTTGTTGCCCCCCGTCTGCCGGTTTCCATGATGAAGATGCTTTTCTCTGGCCATGACTAAGTGCAGCAACTTCCCCTTGTAGGAAGGACGTAGTCATTCTATATATTTCGTCCATAGATCTTGGAATTTTTTCATATATACGTTTGATTAACCCAGGGTGGGTTATTCCGTGCATGAATCCGGAGATTCTCATGCATTCCGGAGCCCCTTCTACGTTCAGGACTTCTGCCTTATATCTTTCCATGAAATCTTCCGTTGATTCTCCATCTCTTTGCTTGATGTGATGTATCTCCACCGGATCCTTGATGTGCTTTGTTTGTTGGAGATAGTTTTCCCTAAACGCTGTTCTTAGATCTTCGTAGCTGTCGATCGACTCTTTTGGTAGCTTGTCAAACCAAACTCTGGCATTCCCGGTGAGAGTTGAGTTGAACATGTGACACCACGTCGGCATTGCCCAACCTTCTGTTTTTGCGGCTGATTGAAATAGCTTTAAGTGATCCTCCGGATCCCCACTTCCATCATATGTTTTGACATGGCTGGGCATCCTAGTCCTCGGGAGACTAAAATGCCGGATTCGAGATGTGAAAGGGTTTCTTTCTTCGCATGTCCAAGGCTATGAGAGATCGTCTTCATAGGTGTTCGACCTCTGCCTTCTTGATTTGGATTTCCAGTGACCCCCTTCACTATCTTTGCTTTCTGAATATTGGCTAGTCGTTCGAGATGGTGTTCCCTTTTGTTGACGCCTTATTACTTCTACTTCAGTTCTTTTTGCTTGGGGACTCCGTTGACGACTATCAGAACGTGCGGATGTAGCTGGCTCCTTTCTTCCCAACCTATTGAACACACCTCCTTCTTTTCGTGGCCGGGGCCGCGGTAAAGGGGATCTGTACTTCTTAAGCCTTTTGAAAACACTGGCGTGTGGTGACGGGCTTCGGGAATACCTGTCTCCGTGCCTTCTTCTGGGTTCTGTTCGGGCGGTTGGTGTCTTGGATTCAGAGTAGTGCGATTCTTCACGGCTTCTTACGTTAATTCTGGACTCTTCGCCATAGATCAGTCGTGCTTTCACTGCGTTGAGTTTGTCTTTCTGCTCTTTTTCTTTTTGCATCTTTTCGGCGATGAGCGGCAAGAGTTGGTGATAATTTTTGTCGCATACTTCCCTTAGAACCTCGTCAGACATAGGTTCCTCCGGACCCTGAGGAACATTCCTTCCCCCTGTGTTCCTCACGGCAGACGTGGGATTGTTCGTGATTTGTTCGTGAGTGCTCATGGTGAGTTTTTAGAGAATCGTGGTTGCGTTTGGGTCCCATGCATGGCGCCACTTGTTAGTATAAAATCCGTGTCGGGTTAGCGAGGTGTCGAAGTCCTTTGTCGGGTCGGGCCTCCAAATGACTTGAATGCTTGATCTTGTACTAGAGCAAGAGAAGTGATGATTTTCTGCACAATTAAAAGTAAACCGTTAGCCTTACCGTGGGGACGGACCCCACGATTAGACTCCGGCGTGAGAGTAAGTATTCATATTGTCAGAGTATGTGTCAGAGAGAATAAGAATAATTGTGTACCTTTTGGGATGTATTATGGTCCCTATTTATAGGTGTCTAGTACTAGGGTTTCCTAGTATTTCGGTTACTTTAGTAGTGGCCGGGGTGGGTCCCTTGTCGGGCAAGGATCCGCACCAATCGTGATGAACGGACGTTGTCTTCTGCGGACGGATCGTCCTATAGGTGGATCCGCGGACGGATTGTCTATAATTGGATCCGCGGACGGATCACAAGATTTGGGGCCGAGGCCCACGCGAGATTGGGTTATACTATGGCCCGTTATTGTCAAGTTTAGCCCCAAAAGGCCGAGTGATAATGTGGCCCAAGCTCAGGCTTGGTACACCTAGTATACGTCATCAGCTTCCTTGGAAAATAGATGAGGGACTTGTTGGGAAGACACTTGATACATATGAACCGCAGTTTTGTAGAAATATTTATGAGTTGATGAGGGATAAGAAGTGACTATCGTTTCTCTCTACTGAATCTAAATGCAGTTGTCTTGCATTATCCTTGAAGAGCATTCATAATCTCGATTATGTATTTGAATTCTTATATATGGCCCCGAACTCGAAACTATATTGTCTTGTTGGAGTCACTCTTATTAACACTAACCACTTGGTTGCCAAGTTACAAGTTTTCTTCAGGTGTAAAACTTAGTTGAAAACTCTACAGGAAGTAGAATCGGATTTTTCAGTATTATCTAAACAGACTATCACCAGCACCTAAAGCATTGGATGAAGTAAAGAGATCATTGGTGGCCGAGGATTGCATATCATCAACATCATCATCTTCAGAGGTGACTGCTTCAATCCCAGTACCTCGAGAGCCACAATTTGTTGGAAGATCGATAAACCAAGCTTCAACAAGGAATCACTGGCAAAAATATATAATCTTTGCATTCATGTATCATCGAACATCTAAAGATTCTTCATCTCAGTATTCAATGTTTTTGCCATTTCAGGGTGGCAAAGACAGAACTTTGTGAAGAGAAAGTTAAGTGATGGGTACGAGAGTGATAATGACTTAAATGAATAAGACAATGCAACAAATAAAAGAAACGACATACCAAATAAAGAAAATATGTTAGCCATAAAACTAGAGTATGCTGACGATCATGTGTTTGAATTCCGCATCCCGGTCTCATTAGCATCAATTGAAATTCTTAACAAGGAAATCAACCGTGGTTGCAAGTTAAATCCTGGGACGTACAAGCTCAAGTACCTGGATGATTTCAAGAGTGGATCCTAATAAATTCTGGAAAACACATAAATGTATTAGAAGTTGCAGAAGTGCAAATGATACTCATGTGCGGCTGCGTGTATTACCATTACATTGACACACTAAATATACGATAAGAGTAGTACGCATGTGATCGGTTGAATCAAGTCATGCTTTCGAAATTATCATATTATTTTAACTCCCCTGTTTCATTATATTCCATGTTTTCTTTTTAGAATTTAATTGTCCACTGCTAAAAATATATATGCATGATAAATTACCATATTACCTTTGGTTTAAATTAATATTAAAAAGAAGTATTTGAACAATAGTATTGATGTTTACAAACGTATTTTTACTTTTATTGTCGTATGGACAATCCTATGGTCCTAAGAAGATGTCATATATATAATTTCAAATTATATATATACAAAAATTTCAAACGTCGCTCAAGTCAATTACTAGCTACAAGGTAGCTGACCGCTCAAGTAGCAGCTACCGAGTCTACCTAATAAACGTTTTGTTACACACACAAAAAAGTGTTATAAACAGTGACGCAGCGCACCAGGAAACATTTGTTGACTATATGCACTTAGAATAAACTATATAATACTACAAACGCAGCTTTTTAAAGACCGGGTGCATTCCAAGATTTTTTTTTAACAAAATCAACACTACAACACAAAAATTCATAGGTGTTGGGATCCACGAGACCGACCCTAATCCTGCAGTAGTTATAAATCAAGTCGTTACACTTCATTAAAAAAAAATACAAAATGCCCCCAACAAGGCAACAACTACAAATCTACAATAGTCTACTTTTTACTTGCACATGTGACCATTCATAACGCATTCACTATATAGCATTATTTATAGGATTGAGATCCTCTAAAGTTCATATGAACTTTAACGGTAAAGTTCTCTTACAAACATAACAGTGAGCCGGCTCACTAAGGGACTCGGTTTACTTTATTTTTGGGAGAGAACTTTACCGGTAAAGTTTATATGAAGTTTAGAGGATCTCAATCCTTATTTATAACATCTTTAACAAAAAAATTAGAAAAAAAAAATAAAGTAAAAAGGTTAATGACAACTAATAGCAAAAAAGTTTCTCAAATATTCATTATCTATATCAACTTTATAAAATATCACAATTCCTATCAAACTTTATTTGTTTTGGGTTAATAACAACAAAAACCAAATGTACATGGCATGTCTTTAATTTGTACCGTTATGATCCACGTCAGATTAGGTTCATGTCTATGGTATTTTGAAACATTTGACAAAGTTTTATGGGTATTTTGAAACACCCGACTTCACATAAGTAACTTAAAATAAATATTAAAATAATCCATGTATTCGATTTAACCATTTACCCGTCACGGCATATAAGCAAAAGTATAATATTGAACTAGAGGGGGTGTTTGGTTTGAGGGTATGAGATGTAATTGTTTGGTTGGTTGTTTAGTTTCTAAAATTGGGAATAAAACCCATAAAACTAGACATATCTCAAACCCACCAAGCATAGGTTTACAAACCTATTACCATTCTCACAAACATAATGATTCCTGTTAATAAAAATTACCAATCTCTTTTAAAAGTTTGATGAGTATTGTGATTTTTTATAGAGTTAATGATGACAAATCAAATGTCATTAACACAAAGTAAAAAAGAAAAAGGTTTGAGCGTTTACCGTTTGATTCTATGTAGAATCTGCAAAGAATACCCACAAACGCAGTGGAGAAAAGAAGTTAAAATTAAAACTGTCAAAGTGAAAACCTACTTGTTTTAAACTGTGTTTTGATTATGGGCTCAAACAGTAAAAAAAAGTAGGTTCTTATAAACATGGGCTTGAAATAATAAACTTAGGCTAAAATCAGCCCATAGTGTGACTCTGATTCCGTATTAATGACTTGAAATTGCATTAACTTCATATTTGTATTTGTGTAGGTTCTATATTCTATTTTTTTCTATTAAAACACAAACCATTCAAATTTTGCCTTTTGTGTGTATTTTGTAACGATTCCACTCATACTATTTTCAAAATTTGAAGGGTAAAATGGTCATTGTATATGGTAGATTGGTCAGAAGACTATTACACACTTATATAGGGGAAATGTGATAAGGCTTTTGTTTCGAAAAAGATGACTAATTAAATCAGCCCATTAATATGAATACTCTTTTTAGTCCAACTGGAATACTAGTGTGACTCTAATTCGTATCTTGTTTAGATTATCTTTTCTCTAATGTGTTTTCTCATGTCATAGTTATTTCTAATATACTACAATAAAATACTTATCTTAAGATCTTTGTTAAAATTTAACTGGCTCTCGAATCATACGTAAGGTTAGTGTCCTTTTACATTTTTCCTTTTCTATATGTGTAACAAATTTTGTTTATCTAGCCAGAAAAATAAAATATTGATGCTTTGATGTTTATACGTTCATGTTACATGTATTAGTAGCAGTGAAACAATAATCATGGATGCACATATTAACATTGCGAGCGCGCCACCATTGCCTACTCAACCAACAACAAGTAATGCCTCGGAGTTGCGCTTATTCGGGCCTGTGATATTCGTATTTTTCTGCTTCATTGTGTTTTTAGTCATGATGGGTACTCATGCTCTTTTACTTTCACAACCCTTGTACTCCATTACAACACACGACGATTTTGAATTTCCAATGATGACAAAAGGAGAGCCTAAAATCAAGTATTACGTAAAGTCACAATATGAGTTTGATCACAAGTATCCTAATGACACTCCGGCTCGAGAACAAGTTGAAAACCAGATTGTGGATGAATACTTGAAGTTTGCAAGGAAACGTTGCAACGACGAAGAGAAGCAACACTTGTTACGCCCGGATTTTCCAACTCCGATATGCGATAGACTTGAAAACATGACGATTCAAAGTTAGATCAATCGTCTAAAATGATCTAGACATTGATTTTAAGTTTAGGGTAATGGTCAAATATGTTATTTTCTTTTTTTTTTGTTTGTTCTATTTAGGTGATTATTTTTTTTAGAAACAAGTTTCTTTTAGTTTTGTGGTTTTGCTACTTTTGTTCTATAATCTATCTTTGATGATATGAATCATATGATAGTTATTTGTTTTTTTCCTTTCCTATTTATTATATTTGTAAGTAGGGGCTGATTACGGTATTAAAACCGGACCATATCGATTAAAACTGAACCGAACGAAAACCGATTTGGTCAAAAACACTTGACCGATGACTGGACCAAAATGTCCGGTCCATGTTCGGTTCGGTGGTCGGTCTGGTCCGATTCAACAAAGCGTAATGACCTGTTTTGTTTAGGACCGAACAAGATATGTTTGGGCCGGTCGGTCCGAATCCTTGGTCCAATAATATATTATGATCAGTCCTACTTGTAAGTTAGGAAGTGAAAACATATTGTGTTAGTTATTCTAACAAATATTAAAATTTGATGAGAACATTAACCTGTCAAATGTTAGATAAAATCAATGGTAAATGAAAATTAGATGAAAACATTAACCCGTGCTTTTATGACTAATATATTAAGTTATTTTAAGAGTGTAAGGTGCGGTACGCACTCGATAACTATTATTGGTGTGGACAAAAGTTCGGTGTAGAACACCTTCCAACTAAAGAACAAACAAGACCATCTCAACCATCTATAATATTTCAATCCAACGGTGTAGATAAAATGTCATTTTAATTTAATTATTTACAAAAGGGCATTTTAGTAATTTTACTACATCACTAACCCAGAGATAGGGGTCAGTCTCACAGATTACACACACCAACCACCCTTCGCCCAAACCATCTTCAACCCCTAACCACTATTCATACCATATCTGCTATTCAATCTCTGAAACAACTTCTACATAGGCGCGCATATCAAGCCGCAATCAACAACGGTGATGTTTCTGTAAACTTGTCAAGAAGATGACATTCAATTGAACACGACTGCCTCTTTCACAGATCCTAAATTGTCAGGCAATTATCAGTATATAATTTCATCATTCACACATTTATCTCATTATTTGTGAAATTGATCTTGTTTTTTAATTTTTTATATTGATTCTTGTTTGTTGATAACTTTGAGAAATAACTGTCAATTGATAGTTATTTAACTGCCTTTGTAACCGCCATTTTGGTCCTGCGGTTTGTCTAGTTGGTTGTCCAGCGGGTTGTGATTACCCGGTTTGGGTTTCGGCCCAACACTTTTTGTGTATGTCTATATGCGTGTTTAGCTGAATTAGCGCTAGATTGATCTCATTGTTCGTGTTTTTGTGAATGTGTGTTTAACGAAGTAAGCTGTAGATTGAGATCACCTTATACGTGTCGATATCGTTTAATGAATTACTTGAATGCTGATAATTAGGTGAAGTTTCGTTCTAGTGATCTAGTTGTTTGTGTTTTGTATATGTGTAACTTATATTGAGATCACATTATATAAATGTGTTGATATCATAAGTTGATATATACTTCGTGATAGGTAAAATGATTTATGTTATTTATAGTTAGAGTTTTGTTTAGTAAGAGTATGTCAAAAGAATAGCTATATGTTATTGTATAATAAAAGAGACCGAGTCTGCATTTCGAAGTTCTCTTGGAAAGACTTTTTTAGCTACTTGTATTACTGATAATGATAATTGTAAAATTTATGTACTTTGTTTTTCACTTTCATGTGGAAACTGGGATTAACTGCTACTACTCTGTAGTCTTTTTTTCGAGTCGATAGTCATGGTGACAACACGAGAAAGTTCCGTGTTTTATACTCACAATTTTAATCCAACATGAATGGCATGTAAGTTTGATATTTTTCTTATGTAGTTGCTAAGCAATGTATGCTGCTACACAATGTTAACTGACGGATAGGAGACTTATTTACACAAAATGATGAGATCTATGATAGTTTTGATGTTATGCGTCTGCAAGAAAATCTTGAGAGGCATCTATGCTTATGGTGATTTCCATATTTTCTATTCTCTTATGTCCTTCCTTTCATATGTATAAATGTGACATTTTTCTGGTGCTTGCAGGTTTTGAGATACCTTCAAATACAAAATACGAGAGACAAATTTCTAATCACATACTGAGTATTAAACTTTTGGAAACAAGAGATTGCCGAAATGGGTATAATTTTTTTTAACAATTGTTGTATTTGGACACACAACGTATTTAACTCTAAAAGAAGTTGATGTTAGATTGTTCATTATATTTACTGTTTGGATTATATTTACTGTTTTGATGCCTTTATATTTACTATTGATTATATTTACTGTTTGGATGCCTTTATATTTACAGTAGTATAATGACAGTGTTTACAATACCACTTGTATACTTAGTATTTTGTGCACCCTATAATGCATCGACACAATCCTCCCTCAACTGTTCAACTGCTAGCCTATTCTCATTTCACATGTTTAGTTGAAATATGTTCTAATAATTCGTTCGACTCTTACCAGAGTGTAAACAGCTGGGATTTGATATAGTTGAGCTGAACACGAGATTACTTGACCTTCCTGAAGACACGTTTTTTAGATACACCAGGATGATCAAGAGTAAAGGGCTTAGAGCAAGCCTTGATTTGTTGTAAAGTTCAATCAGGCTGACATTCCTCGAACCCATGAAAGAGCATCTGTAGGTTACGTTTTTCCAACAACGTAAGCTTGATTTTAGTACAAATCAGTACAAATCACATGTGATTCGTACAAAATCACATGTGATTCGTACAAAATCACATGTGATTTGTATTTGTAGTGAGTTTTATTTAACAGTTAAATTTATGATATTTTAATTAACTGCCGAGTAATTATAAAAAATTGATTTAAAGATGTCAATAATATAGGAATGTGGTCTTGGTGTTGAGTCACATATTCAGTTTAACATGTTGAAGCGTGTGAGGTTCAAGTACGCTACAAAGATATTGTTAAAAGAGTTGAATGTGCATCCGAGAGAGCATGTTTACATTGGTTAAGCAGTTTGATGAAGAATCGAGGCTTCGCTTAATTGTTTAGTCATTAAACAACAGAGATCAATGTAGAAACCAAAGGGAAATGAGCATCAGAGGTGAACTGATTGGCATGAAAACAGGGTCTGTGACCTTTGGAGACTATTTTATCATGCAATGGTGTAACCATGTACAATATTCTAAGTTTTTGTATTATTATTTGGTGTTTATGGATTTTTTATATTTACAAATATATTTATTTTTGGATTTTATGTTGGTGCTATTTGATTGTTTTGGAATTTATGTGTAGACATCTAGAACAAAGTCAAAGGTGTGTCGACATGCGCCTTTACAGAGTAAAACACGTATGTTTTCTAGGTTGTAACTCTCACACTGAGTGAAAGCAATATCAGGTTCCACCAAATTTTAGAAAATGAATGTTGTAAATGGATTCTCCTAATTGTTACTCGACGTCATTTTAAGTAATAATTATGTCAATCACAGGTGATTCAGGCCAAATCACAAGCGATTTTTCTGCAAAATCAAAAATCACTTGTGCTTAGCAAAACCAGAAGTGATTAAAAAAATGTGATTCAGGCCAAACCACAAGTGGTTGGAAAAAATCACTTGTGATTTGTACCGAATCACATGTGGTTTTTGTCAAATCACTGGTGATTTATGCTAAATCACATGTAATTTGGGCCATATTTCTTGTGATTTGGCATGATTATCATATACCGTTGAACAAACCTGTAACTATAAAAAAATAGCTTAGTAAAAAGTTAAACTTAAAATCCAGCTAATGTTTATATTCGAGTATTAATGGACTATTAAAAGTCTTATCTCAAGTAACAATCAACGTCTCAGTACTGAGGTACAATCCACAAATATTCAAAATGAAACAAAACTTAAAGGGTATATATAAAGTTAAATGAAGTATCACTTAGTTTGCAACAACGTTATTTATCGCTTTTGCAAGAAAGCCTCTCTTTGTGTATAGGGGGATCCTTTATTATCAATCAAGATGCATATACGCATTAGTACTCACTCCACATTCTCCGCATTTTCTCTTTGGCTTCAAACTATCATCTATTGTGTTTTCTCATAGCAAATTAATAGTTCATACTTTCAGGTAATTAACAAACCTAATAGTCTATCATTGTTATTTCTAGATCAAAACTTAATCACAATTACAACAACAAAGAAAAAATCATACTTGATTTACATTTTCCCATAACAAAACACAACAAAACATAATCACGTGTGATTTACTTCTTTCTACATCAATGTACGTCCCCTCAACTGGTATATGAATTCCTTGTATATGAGGCTCCCAATCTGAATTAGCTTTTGGTGTTTTCATACAACCTGTATATCAAAAGACATGATCACATGAGATTCATGACAAAATAACAACTCAATCACTTGTGATTCAGACAGAATCACATGTGATTTACCAAAATCACATGTGATTTCCATTTATGAATAATGAAACAACTACATAGCAAAATCACATTGATTCACCAAAATCACATATGATTCACCCAAATCACATGTGATTTCCATTTATGAATAATAAAACAACTACAGGGCAAAATCACATGTGATTCACCAAAATCACACGTGATTTCCATTTATGAATAATGAAACAACTAGAGAGGAAAATCACACGTGATTCACCAAAATCACATGTGATTTCCATTTATCAGAGAGCAAAATCACATATGATTTTACCTGTCATTTCTTCTGCAATAGCTTCTATATATGCATCTTCTTTCATAACATCTTCTTTCTTAGATTCAAGATCATTATCGTCTTCAACAATATTTTTGTTCAGATCGATCTGTTTAATCACTTCCATAACATCATCTAACTGATTCTCCTCCATTTTCAAGCGAGATTTGTTGTTTTCCGGCGAGGTTATTGTTTTTCGGCGATGGTTGTTGTGTTAGAATGAAGTAGAGGTGTTGGTTATAGTTTCCGACGAGGTTTAATGAGTCGCCAGCGAGGTTGTTGGGTTTTGGCGGGAGGTTGTTGGGTTTCCGGCGAGAGGTTGTTGGGTTCCAGCGTGGGGTGTTTGTTACTGTTGGGAGGTTAGAGATTCGTTGGTGTGTGTTTTGTTTAGAGAGAGAAAATTTTATTAAATGAGGGTAGATGGTGTGTTTTGGGGGTTTATATATGGTTGGTTGATTGGATTCTAACCATTGGATGAAGATGGAATGAATGGATGAGATTTGTTCCTTTGATCTTTGTTTGGTGAGTGATCTATGTGGATCTCACCTCTATTGGTGTGACATATTAGCAAATACTCAATAATATATTACTAATAACCCAAACTCTTTTTCTATCTATAAGTGTTATTGGTGCATATGAGTCTCGCAAAACCATCAATAATATAAAAAAAAGAAATAAAAAAAAAACCAACAGCGGACGTGGTGGCCTGGCGAAGGGATGAACGACGAAGCTACGACGAGTGAGCTGATACAAAACCACGACGCCATTAGTAAAAAACCGCTCGATAACGAATTGCACAGAGTACTCCTTAAATCACTAAATATATGCAAAAATACATTTGGATTTTATGTATTAAAAACCTTAAGAGCACATGGTACGGGGATGCTTTTTTCGCGCTTTCCCCCAAAACGCAGCCTGAAAACGCCAAGACCACTCCCCATGTGGCGTTTTCGTGCTTCAAGCCGCCAGCCGAGATGGTCCGGAAAAACGCGAGACGACGACGCGAGACACTGTACCGTGTCTCACGTTTTCGTGTTCTGAAGTTTTCGTGTATTTTATTTATTTATTTATTATTTTTAAGAAATGTGGAGTCACCATAACACTAGAAATTGTGGTGTTAAGGGTGTTTTTTGTGTTGTGTGAGTTTTTGGTGTTATGGAAAAAAGTAGTACTTTTTCCCACGGCACGAGCACGAAAACACCAACCGTACCTTGTGCTCTAAATGTTGTGTTTAATAAGTTTTACTTTAACAATGAACCTATCAAAAACAAATATGTACAAACTTTTTACAGTTTCTTTTAATTAAAACTATGTTGCCACTCATTCAATTAGTACCATTAAAATGAA
>BQNB010141040.1:0-17324 GCA_026074375.1 Tanacetum coccineum
TGGATCGTGAGATTAAGAGTATGAAACGTAGTAGAATACTACTTGTGAAAGTTCGTTGGAATTCAAAGTGTGGTCCCGAGTTCACTTGGGAACGCGAAGACTATATGAAGTCTAAGTATCCTCAGTTATTTGTTGATCGTGTTGTTGAACCAACTAGTTAAATCTCGGGATGAGATTTCCATAAGGAGGGGATACTGTGACAACCGTGATTTGAGCAGGTTAATTTATACCTTTAAAAATGGCTAAGTGTCCATTTTGTATGTTTCTTGCGTGCTATGAGTTTTATATGTATGTTGAAGTGGGTTACTTATGTGCATGATGTCATTTTAGAGGTAAATGATTATTTTATTTTGTGTGCATATGAATTTGGTGTTAAGTATTCCATTTGTTCACGTGTGGTGATAATGGAAATGAAAGACGTGTAGCATGCATTGCTACGTCAATTCTTGGTTTTTAAGAGTTAAGCATTTATAAGAAGTGTAAGTTATTGGAAAGGAAGCATGTGAGTGAAATATAGAAGTTTGTAGCAAACTTTCTAAAAATAGAAACTAGTTTGGTGAAATGAAAGTTATATTTAGAAAGTTTAGTAAGTAGCGTTTAAGTAAAAAGGTTTACCCAAATTAGCTTAGATTTTTGTAAAAAATTAGGGTAATGTAGATAATGATATAATTAATAAATAATAATAATAATAATATATTTATTAAGGGGTGTGTCCGGTTTTAAAAGAAAAAAAAATTAATTGTTTTAAGTTATAGTTAAGTTAGGACTCTATTTGGTTAAGTTAAATAAAAAAAACCTAGTCATAATTTTCTTTTCTCCCCACCTTTATGTGCCATACAATTTTACCTCCCCAAAACCCTAAGGAGTCGAATTTTGCTAAGTGATCCAAGAGCATTCAAGAGTTGTGATTTATGTGCTAAGAATTAAGGTAAGTGTGTTTAATCCTAGTTAATTAATGTATTCATTCTAAACCCTAATTATGATGGATCTAGGGTTTTAATTAAAATACAGAATGATTATGATATATTATGATTGTAGTATGCTTAGGATTGAATTAGATGCGTATGCATGCTTGTGGTTTGGTTAGATTTGCGTTAAAACTGGATTTAGGATTGATCAGAATTTTGGGTCGTGTTCAACGACTGTTATCTTGGTAATAAAAACGAATATTGATATATTTCTTGAGTCTATGAATAAGCCAAAAGAGTCTACTTTCCAGAAAATCCGGCCTCAAAGGTTTTAAGGTATTCTTTGGTGAAGCCCCATTCAAATAAATTTTTATACTAAAAGTTATTAAAACAGTAAATACGGGTCAGAATTAGGTCATGTTTGGGAGGGTAAAACCTATACTTAAAAATGGAATTAAGCTTAGCCCTTCTACAGTAGTTAATTCCTTGTATATGATAATCTGTGAAATTAGCTCTGAAAGCATGTCTAAGTATGGTAGTTAGATTGATATATTTTGGCGTGCAATCAGATCTGAATTAGGTCGGTTTTAAAGTTTGATTTTATTTGAGTTAGTTACACATGTAAGTAATACTTGGGAATCACAAGGTAGTTAATATACTCATAAATGAACATGAGTGATTTTTGGTATAAATTTTAAAGGTCATTAAGTAGGGGTTTTGAGTACATAAAAAGACACTAAAATTCTGTAATTCTGATTTAATTATAAGTAGCTAGTGTAAAGTGTTAATGAGATGGTTAAGGTTGGGCATGGTGTCGGGGTGACACATGATAGTTAGCTAAACCCTTAGACATCCATCATATGTGTGTTACATGGACTAGATCTTTATCTTGGTCGCGTGTAACCATGTTTATTTATTTGTATAGTTGCGTGCCTGACCCCCCACCCCCCCCCCCCCCCCCCCCACCCCCCCCCCCCCCCCCCCCCCCCCGCAAATTGAGATACGTTGAGTATTTCAGGTGAGTTTCACAGTCCCTCTTTTCACATCGCTTTTAAATTGGGATGGAAATGATGCAAATGGATTTGAAATATTTGAATTACTATGATTATGTGTCTTTTTTTGAAAGTGTATGGACCTTACTTGGCTATTGTATGTTACGTGCTAAATGCTTATGTGTATTAGGATCGGGGGTAACGTTTCTACCCATTTGTTATGATATTGGTTTGGGGGTAACGTTCCTACCCATGTGAAGTGATGGTTTTAATGGATTGGGGGTAACATTCCTACCCAAGTGTTGATACTTGTTGGATCGAGGGACACGTTCCATTCCCATGCTCGTTATTGGTATGTACTTAAATACACATACCTTTTCCTTAATAAAATGAGCTTAAATAACCAAAAATAGACATAAAATGCCAAATATATGCTTGTTTTGTGTTATTGAATGTGCAGGTAACGGATATACACAAAAAGATGAAAAACGAAGCCAAAACGGACAAAACCGAGCACGAGATTGGAAAGAGCGTAAAAAAACCGAAGCCGAAGGCGTATGCATCTTAGTGGGCCAACCTAGCCAAAAAATTAATGGGCCAAGACCGGCCCAAATTATGAAGAAAATCGGCCCAAGAAAGAAGCCCAAATAAGGACTTAACGACTGTTAGTCTCCACACCAGAAACATATCACATCGTTAGTCCTCAAGCCATGACATCGTTAGTCCCTACACTAACGCCCGTTACCAGCTTTCTCCTTCATTTGAAATATAATAAAATATTATCCAAAAATGACGCATTGAATGGTCAAAGTCAAAGCAATTAATGTGCAGTTTCAAATTGAATGGACAAAGTCAATGCAATAAAGATGCAGTTTAATGTTGATTGGCCAAGATTATAGTTTCCATATGCAGTTACAAAAATAAAAGGAAAGAATCAAAGTCAAGGCACGGTTTTAATGATGATTTGTCCATCATTGGAAGCTTTCCATAAACAAATATGGAATGATATTGAAAGAATTGAAGATTGGTTGTCTTACCTCACAAGGATAAGCACAAGACTTCCCTATAAATAGGGGATGGATCACACAGTGAAGGACATCTAGTTTTTAGTTTTGCTTAAAGCTTATTTTACAGCTTATTTGTGTTTTTAAATACTTAATTTACTTTTCAAACAATTATTCAAGCATTGTAAAACTCAAGTTATTCAATAAAAAAGGCTCAAGTTCTGGTTTATAAGTAATTACTTTCCATGGTTATCTTTTAGATGTTAAGCTGATTAAGGGAGAGCTTATGTGAATAATCTTTATAGAGATATTGGCCCTTGTCTGAGTAAAGAACTAAGGTATTGAGTTATTTAATTCTCATTTGCTTCATTTTTTATTGTTATGCTCATTTCATGCTACATTCTGCTTAATTGACGCCGTAACTACTTATTTAGTCCCTTGTATGTGGCTTATTTGATTTAGTTTTATTCATCTTATACTCTGTTTACAAGTGTTCCTAAGTTTTCATAATTCTAACTTGTTCTGTAGTAGCCTTGTCATATCCTTGAGGAGGCAACATGTAAATTTCTTCATCAATGTACCTATGTAAGAAAGCATTATTTACATCAAGCTGATGTAAGGGCCATTGTTTAGCGGTAGTGGTATGTGCTTAAATACACACACCTTTTCCTAAATAAAACAAGCTTAATTAACCAAAAACGGATATAAAATGCCAAATATACGCTTGTTTTGTGTATTTACTGTGCATGTAACGGATATTTATAAAAAGACAAAAACAAGGCAAAAACCGGACAAAATCGAGCACGAGATTGGAAAGAGCGTGGAAAACCGAAGCCAAAGGCGTATGCATCTTAATGGGCCAAGACCGGCCCAAATTATGAATAAAATCAGTCCAAACACAAGAAAAAGAACCAAGCCCAAAATAATAAAAAGAATCGGCCCAAGAAAGAAGCCCAAATAATGACTTAACGACTGTTAGTCTCCACACCAGAAATATATCACATCGTTAGTCCTCAAGCCATGACATCGTTAGTCCCTACACTAACGCCCGTTACCAGCTTTCATCTTTATTTGAAAGTATAATAAAATATGAGAAAAAAAATGGCACATTGAATGGTCAAGGTCAAAGCAATTAATGTGCATAATCAAATTAAATGGGAAATGTCAAAGCAATAAATGAGTGGTTTCAAGAATTATGGGAAAGTCAAGGCATTCAATGCACGTTTTAATGGTGATTAGAGCTTTCCATAAGCAAATATGGCATGATTGGGAAGAATTCAAGGCCTTAGGGGTTTTTACCTCACATAATGCACAAGACTTCCCTATAAATAGGGAGGATTTCATTCAAAGAAGACATCTCATATTTTTTTTCAGCATTTTACTTTACTGCAATTATGTTAAATTCTTTGTTTTAAGAGAGGTATAAGGAGGGTCGATCCGATGAACTTCGACCCGAAAGTAGAAGGTTTTTAATAGCTTCGCGTTTTCCCGCTCCTCCGCTTCTTTGCGCGTATTCTAGAGAGCTACCGTGTGCAATTTAACTTCCAGTTACCAAAAATATTGTGTTTGTTTTTAATAATAAAAAAATTCAAAAATATTCTTCTTTATCTCCTAACTGTTTAATTCTCATGGAATCATCCGTCCAATTCATCTGTGTCTTCTGTGGAAGTCTGAGTGATGAATATGGATGTCCATGTTCTACTTGTAAATTATGTGAGAACGACACTCATTATGGTTACGATTGTCCATCACAAGTTCCATTTGTTTACAATCTCAGGACCTGGTGCACTCAAAACTTGATTAATTTTCTACAAACTTCACCACGTTTCCACAAAATATCTTGTTGTGTTGAATGACTCGAGGGTCCTCATGGACTTTTCAGTGTCTCCAGGATGAATCAAAATTACTATAAACCTAACCTTTGGTGTAATTCTAATTCTTCCAGTTTTGACCAATTCGACCCCCGCAAGTTTCGTCATCATCAACATACTCAGAAGACGGAACACGGAAATATTACGAGCTAGAGAAAACCTAATGGAAGTTATTCAAGCCTTTTTAAAGAAGTATGATCATATACCTCCTAGAGACAAGTCTATGGCTTTATTGCTAGCTGAGGAGAGGTTTCTTAAAGTTAAGCATGCTTAGGATGGGCAAAATCAATTAGTAATTGTACAGAATTGTTACTTAACTTCTTATGATTTGTAAATTCTTAATAAAATGGCAACTAAAAACAGAAGAGCAGACAGCTAAATTTTGTATCACATATTGGTGTGTCCTATTTTTGATGTTGATGATGACGAGGAGTAAACTTTTTAAATGTGAGGGAAATTATAATAATCCCCTGTTGCAATCACACCCGACTTACCGATTACGGGCTCTCTCATAATGGAGGATGAGCATCTTAACACTATTTCGGAAACAGAATCAGACAAAGAAAATAAGTCTAGTGTTAAAGACCTTAACTTAACCCCAAGTGAGTCTGAGGATTTATCTGATATTAAAAGAGAGTGTGATATGCCTGTTTGTGATGATTTTATGACTTTTTCTAATCATCTCTTTGATTCTAACGACGATTTAACCTCTAGTGATGACGAGTCACTTTCTGATGAGGACGTTTCGAAAGAAAATTTCAAAATTTATTCGAACCCTCTTTTTGATGAAGAAATCATTTTTACTAAGATAGATCCGCATCACTTTAATGTTGAATCTGATTTAATAGAATCATTGCTTAATAAAGATACCGTGATAACTTCCCCTAAGATTGATTTCCTTCTTGAGAAGTTCGTCGGTGAGCTCGCTCTTATCAATCTAATTCCACCAGGAATTGCTGAAACCAACTTTGATCTGAAGGAAGATATTCGTCTTATTAAGAAGTTATTATATGATAATTCATCTCCTCGACCTCCGGAAGAACTTAATTCTGAAATTTCTGATGCCATAATCGAATCTTTATCCTCATCTCCTATCCCCGTGAAGGATAGTGACTCTTTTATAGAGGAGATCGATATATTTCTTGTTGCGGATGACTCGATACCACCGGGTATTGATAGCGACGGCTATGACTCTGAAAAGGATAATCCTTTTCTTGAGTATGAGCCCGATCCGGGCGAGTTGACTAGAGTTGTTGTGAAAGATATTTTTGGAGAACCTAGAATTCATATGCCTAATGTTTTACCCACCCATCCTACCCTTTGTCAAGATCTGGACTTCACTCTTTCTACCGATTTCAGCGGATCCGATCTTGTAGTTTTTTTTCCTTCCAGAAATAGAAACAAGACTTTCGATCCGGGAATATTTATTGAAGTCCAATCCAAGAGATTTCTATCACTAAATAAATTTTCTATCTCATTCATCAGTGATCCTCTTTCTCCAGTGCTTGAAACTTTACTTCCATTTTCATCCGAAATTAAGGACAAAGTTTTCAATCCTAGAATTCTTGTTTCAAAAAAGGAGAAATCTCCTCATCTCTTATCTCATCGGGGCTTTAAAGCTTTCAAGATCATTCATTTCCTTAATGAAAGCCCGATGATGATCTATGGAGGGGACATGCCAATCTTGGATGTTCCTTATCTCCATTTTTATCCTCCTTGACTAAATCAAGTATGGGGGATCGAGTTAGGCTCAAGACTCGGTTAACAAAAATAAGCGCTTCTCGGGAGGCAACCCGTGTTTTTGTTTTCTGTCTATTTTCTAATAAGTGTGACGTGAGGGGTTCTAATCTTGTGTTTTTGTTGTCTGTGATGATTTGTCAGGATTACCCAGATTATGAAGACTCTCGTGCTCGTGGTTTTGTTCAACGCTCACTCGATCTTCATTCCTTTGCATGCTTATTTTAGGAACCTTATATCCTTGATCATATTGACTAACGTTTAATCTTTGGCATAATTAATAAATGACTTTAGATTTATGTGAGATTCCCTTTTATATTAGGAATATACTTTGGAATTAGTATAAGGGGGTTGGCAACCCTCACACATTGAGGACAATGTATCGTTCTAGTATGAGGGGGAATCTATCGATTTGATCCCACTTGCTTTTGTCTATGTCTTTCACGTAACCCCGTTTTACCAAGAAAAAGAAAAAAAGTGATTTTATGTCAAAAAATTTAAAAAATTTGCAAAAATAAAATAAGTGTTTATCACAAATGTTGACTTTCCGCTGGTGAGAATAAGAATAATTTTTGACTTGACCGAGCATGTTGAGCTCTAGCTTACTCCCTTAACCTTTATAAATGTATAAGCTTTTGCTAGTCTTTTATACAAGAAGCTTTAAAATGCGAATTCTAGCTCAAAAGGCCAAGATTTTGCAAGTTTCCATAAATGACTTTAAATATGCAAAGCTTAATTTTATTTGGCTAAGCATTCGCGGATCTTTTTATTAAAGATTTTAAATTTGCGAAGAACGAAAAATGATAGAGTTAAATATAAGTTGGAATGCTAAGCAAGGATTAGTTGGAAATCTTAAAAGCTCATAAGTGTAATTTGTGGCTTTTTCTCCCAGTAGCTTCTAAAATGACTAATAATACGTGCTCTTTTTGAAAGACAAGTTAGAGTTTTATCACTCTTAAAAGTCCGTTAAGATCAACATTTTTAGAGTAAAAAGCTTTATCGATGAATTGATAAATAAGAGTTTTTGATCAAAATATGTTTTTATTTTCTAAAAAGAAATTTTCCCGGTATACTGTGTAAATATGAAATGTTGCAAAAAAAATGAAAAAAATGATAAAATGATAAAACAATAAAATGAAAAGGATGTGAAAAATATAATAATGTTGCTAGTATATGTTGCTTAACAAATAAAGGGAAAATGACTTTTTCTAAAATTTAAACATTCTTTTGAACTTAAACTTGTTAATCCCTACAAAATTTTGAAACCGGACGTTTGTTAATTCTGATCAGTATTCTCTGTGGGGTGTCAAAAGCCTGGGCACTTGACCGATGAGGTCGGGAGGTTCCGAGAAGAAAGTCACTCTAAAAGAATTAACTTACCTACAATGTCTTAATTTTGGAGGAATTAGCTTGCTTTGAGTTATAAACTTACTAAGTTTTACGGAAATTTTTTAGTAAAGGGTTCAAAAGTCGGAGAGTCTCGACAAAGTATTCTCTGAGGGGTGTCAAAAGCCCGGTCACTTAGCCAACGAGGTTGGGATGTGCCGAGAAGAAATGTTGCTACATGGGACAATCTCACCTTTGAATTCATATAACTAAAAGTGGAACATGAAACTTGGAAAGGTTATAACTATCTAAAAATGTGGGTTGGATGGTCAAAATTCAAACTGAGCACACACACCTTAAGATATAATAACTGTCGGGAGGAGAAGTTTTACACAAATTGCAAATATGAGTAGCGTTAGCATCTCAACTTGTAATTAACAATGATTTCGTTTTTAAGCCTAGTTTGGGAATAAGTGAAAAATCAAGGACGGTGAATTTATCCTTCTAGGGCACCTTAGGATTGAGGTGTTTCTTATTCAGTGATCCTAAATGTTATGATCAATAATGAAAGTCAAGCATGTTGTATATAATGGAAAATAAGAAAAAAATGTGTGCAAGAAAGAAAAATGGTAAAAACGGGGAGTGTTTAAAAAACTAATAATTTCTTATCCCTTTTAATTTTACACTTTGCTACTTTTCACGGTATTTAATTTAAGGGGGTTGAAATTTTTGGTTTTCTAAACATTGATTTATTTCATTGCGTGAGGACACAACAATAGTTTAGTATGAGGGGATTTGGTATGTGCTTAAATACACATACATTTTCCTTAATAAAACGAGCTTAAATAACCAAAAATGGACATAAAATGCCAAATATTTGCTTGTTTTGTGTTATTGAATGTGCAGGTAACGGATATTCACAAAAAGACAAAAAAATGAAGCCAAAACCAGTCAAAACCGAGCACGAGATTGGAAAGAGCAAGAAAAGCCGAAGCTGAAGACATTATGCAAAGTGGGCCATTCCTAGCTCAAAATTAATGGGCCAAGACCGGCGCAAATTATGAAGAAAATCGGCCCAAGAAGAAGCCTACTTGGAGACTTAACACCGTTAGTTCTAACATCTAACGATCGTTACCCGCTTCATCTTTATCATAAAATATGAGCCAAAAATAGCGGTCAAAGAATTAATGAGGCGGTTTCAAGATTGGTTGACAAAAGTTATGACCTTCCATAATCAATTATAGAAAGCATTGAAGGCATTGATGGTCTTACCTCACATAGTGTACAAGACTCCCCTATAAATAGGGGAGGATTTCATTCAAAGAAGATCATCATCTCATACATTTTTTTTCCAACATTTTTCTTTACTGTAATTAGGATAAATTCTATGTTTTAAGCTTCGTTATAAGCATTGTTACCCTTCCAAGCATTGTACTCTCAAGATTATTCAATAAAAAAAATTGGTTCGATTGATGTTCGGTTCGTTGTTGATGGTTCGAACGATTTAAAGAGTTTTCCAGGTTTATCATTGATATCGATTGCTCTTATTTTTTATTTATCTATCTTATCTTTCTGTTACATCTTTTCTTTTGTTTTAGAGTAGAATAGGGGAGTAACACAAGTAATTTAACACTCATTCAACAACTAAGTTAATTTTCTTTCTCTTAAGTTTTTCATGTTTATTTTATCAATTTTGAAAACTTTGTTTCATTAGTTCATTTAGTTATAGATGAAAGATTCTGTTTGAAATAGTTATTAATTTTTTAGTCTTTATTTTTAACATTTTTAGTTTAATACTTTGTTAACCACTAAATTTTGCAACTTTGACTTCATAAGTCTTCAACCGGTCAACTCATAAGCCATGGAGCTTAAGGGTTAAATAAGCTAGAAAGAATTTAATTATTTACTTTAGCTTATTTAATCGGGTGGTTATCGTTTAATTGCGGCTCTTCAATTCGGTTTCACCTCTTTTCCCTTTTCAATTTATTAGTGTATATTAATTTAATTTAATATGTTTTTATTTGCTTACCGAGTAGATTTTCTTTTATGCTTGTTAAGTGATAAAATTGTTTAGTGAATTAAGTGTGAATATAAAAGTGAAAAATATTGATTAGTAAGTTTTATATTACTTAGATTATTGGGTTTTGTTACTCGAGCGGGCAAAAGTCGTAAGAAAAATTAAGCATTAATTTAGTAATCGATAACTTAATAAAAGTTGTTTCTTTAATACCGTTAACATTTTTCGTATTTAATTCGTGCTAGCTTGATTTATTTCCTTTCTTTGCTTGTTTTTGCATTAAATTTGTAGAAAGTAGAAACCAAATCAAAAATCGTAAACTATTCAAAATCCCGATCACTAACGATAACCCGACATTCAATTCAAGCCTCGTCAAAGAAACGACCCGGGAGGTTTTTGAAGTTGCTTTGGTTAAGAGCGATTTTCTTTAAACCATTTCGAAATACGTACTCTCTATATTATTATTGATAAATCCTTATATATTTATTATATATACGTATTTGGACGAATCACCTGCACCCATTGTAAATTTCCAGATTCATAGAAAAGGAAGGAATGGCTATTATGAAATAATGAGAACTGATGGAAGTGCCAAGACATACTTATTGTTTAGTCAACTACTCAAAGAGTTTGACAGAGAAGACTTGGAAAATCTATGGAAGTTGGTTAAAGCAAAGCATGGGAATACAAGGCCAGAAGAAGGCTATAAAAGAGTGTTATGGTGTGATCTAAAGACTATGTTTGAACATCATATAGAAGATGAAGTATGGAGGAGTTTACAAGGAAAGAAAGTATTGCTTTGGAGGTTATATGATTCCTGTGGAGTACACTTTGTAAGGTTTGAAGATATGCATGTCTATATGCTAGTTGAGAAGAGATATCCCCTTACACCTATAACAATCACTGATATGTTGAATAAGAAGCTAAAATCTGACTATTGGAATGAAATGTGTTAACAGCTTCTTAAGCTTATGACAAAACAGCTCAAGAAATAGTGAAGTGTTTGAAAGCATCCTCCTAGTGATGGTGAAGACTTTTAATGAAGAAACTTGATGATTTTAAAGATAAATATCAAGTTTAGGGGAGGATTGTTGGGATTAAAAGCTTCATAAGGCTGTTTGGAATTAACTACTATTTTGCTCTTTATCAAGTTATGTAGCTCAAGAAGAAAGGTTTGTGATACTAATGCTAGCAAAAAGATTGTGAAAAATACGCTAAGTAGTTAGTACTGCCAATATAAACTTAGCACTGCTAGTGTAACTTAGAACTGCTAGTATATGTTAAGGTACTAGCTAGAGAAAAGATATGAAACTGCTAGGTAAAAGTTATACTAGTGGAGTGATAGATTGAAGAAAATATTCTAAGTAGTTACTACTGCTTGTACACAGTTAATGTTGCTGGTGTATAAGTTACTGCTGCTAGTGTTCAGAGTTAATGCTACGCTGTTACACACAAAAGTTAAACTGCTTGACAAAGTTACAACTTGCAATGGATAAGATTGAGAAAAGATAAAGATTGCTTATGTGATAAGTATGAGATATTTTTGTAATAGATACGTATAAGTTACTTGTTTAGAAGATCATGATAACTTAGGAAAATATTGTAATCTCATTAGGACTCCTTGGTGTATAAAAGGAGATCCTAGGGTATTAGGTTAGATATATCTCATATCTCTCATACATCTCTCAATATAGTTTAACCTAAGTCGATTAGCTTCAAGGTTTTGTAAAACCTAACACTATTAAGAGTGTTCGTATTATATTGAGGCTAAAAGTTTGGTAACCTGTTTGTTATTGATCTTATTCATTACTGTTTCATTGAAATTCTTCTTAGTATCATTAACTAGATTCCACATAGTCTTTGATATTCACAATCAAAGTTTCTATCATAGTTGTTTTGAATTTATTCAATACAACTTAGCCTTATACAAGCTAAGCAAGATCTATTATATTAGGATCAACAACCCATTCCCACAAAACATCCCAAAATCAATTTAAGAGAGTCGCTGCAGTCAAAACCAATTAAGCCACATCCTTGTAATTATTCATTTGAAGAATAGTTAAAAGTTAAGATTGGGCATACTAGCATATAAAATTCTGATCGGGAAAAAGTATTCAACGAATGGGTACTAGAGTTGTTTGTACACGAAGGTAACCAGAAGATGTTTGCGACAATTTAAGTTTATGGTCCCTGAGAAGGGAAAAATCGGTTAATTATACTCATTTGACTCATTTGTTTTGGCCTAGTATTGGTGACGACGGGTTTAATGTGGGGAACACAAAAGCAAAATCTATTAGGGACCCAAGGATCAAGCTTGCTCATAAAACGGTACATCACGATGACCATCACAGGTAGGAAGGAAAGCCACAATGCCGTGTCACCAAGAATCACTTATTCTATCTTTAATTTGCATCTTCGGGAATGGGTTGTGTGATATGCGCACATGCCCCGTGGGAGTTAGGTCGACGCGCGCAAGTGGAATCTAAAGGGTGGGGCGGGTGAAGTCGGATAAAGGGATTATGAGACATTGTTATCTATCTTAATTTACTTTTTAGGGGTGGGTAGGGATGTTTGTAACCACCATGACATATAGCTACTAGAGAGACTTCTATCCGATAAATTGATGTGGGTAGACAACCTCTGGGGCGGTCCAGCCGTTAATTGGATTTCTTCTTGTAAAACATGGCGTAGGAGAAATGGTAGGAATAGCTAAATTGACGCAGTTTTGAGTTATACAGATGGCCACCGCAGCGGCGCGCAAGTGTTACAAGAAGAAATCATTGGTTAAGATGAGTGTCATCATGGAGCTCCACAAGGGTGAGTGTTGTTGTGGTCCGGCTACCAGAGGGTTGGAGAGAAGATGCCGGTGATGATGAGGAAGGCAATGGAAAAAGGGGAAATGAGGGAGCTGGGGGCTCCGCAGATAACTACTGGAACATGAGTGCGGGAGACTGGCAGGTTCAGCAAGCACGATAGATGGACCAACAAGACAAACAATGGGGGAGGCTCGATGCTTGGATGGAACAACAAGACCGAGGGCCCATTGGATGTATGATCACCTCGTCTGCCAGTTCCAGCACATGTCAACCCGCGACAACCTCAAGCCACACCTCTAGATTGAACCTTATTCCTGGTTTGAAGCCGACTACCTCCTTAAAGACTATCATGGGCACAATTGCTCCCGGCTATACATACCGCCGCGTGACCTTTGCAGGATGGCTCTTTGATCACTCTGTTTGTTCCATTTGTTATATTTCATACCCCTTGACATAAATAATTATGGTTTGTAATAGTTTTTAGGATTTGAATACTTTAACTCTTGTTCAGAATATTTGTTTAAATTTATTATGAATTAGCTTAATTAAAGTGTCGTGTGTTTTAATTCTTTATTGTTTGTTTTATTATGTTTGAATTAGTTTGTAATCATGCTTTGTTTGTTTGTAACTTCGTCTTATTTGCAATCAAAAGGTAAATTTTGCCACGAAATACGTGTAGGGGAATATCCGGTTTCTAGAACCAAATTCAAACGTTTGAAATAAATTATTTGGATTGATTCGCGTCGGTTTTGAGTCCTATGATTGAATTATTAATTCTCAGGTTGTTATTCAGCATTTGTACAGGGAAATAACTTATAAGAATGAGTGCAGGAAATTTTTCATCAAAAACGAAAAACTGAGTTTTTACAGAATGTGGAGATGGCGTCACGATTTACACGCGACGCCATCGCCACGACACTTGTGACGGGGCCAGGATATTCTTGACAGGTCGTCAAACGCCAGTGTTTCCAGAAAACTCAAAATTTTAAGTATTTTTTGAAATAAAGACTTTTGTACAACACTTAAGAAAGTTGTAATTCTTTTATAAACTTGCAAAACCCTAAGTTTAACAATTTTCCAATCCTATCTTTACTCCTTTATAGAGTCAACCCTAATTTCACATTGTATATTAATCCTGCCGATTTTACGCCAGGTGTAGTTGTCTTTGTCTTTGATTTACAAGTTATATTTGATGAGAAAAAGCTTGGAAGTTCTTAGGAAGTTTCATATGACGATTCTTGGAGGACAATTTAACCAGTTATCGCATGTTTCTTTTTCATTATTGAGCAAACTAGGGGAGTAATAGTTTCTTTTACTTGTTTTCTTTTCCCTTTCTTCGTTTTACGGGTACTTTTAAAGAACATTGAGGACAATGTTCAACTTAAGTGTAGGGGGAATAAGCCTTAGAAACTATTCCTTCAATTTCATTTGCTTGTTCCTTAAAATGATGGGTAATATATCGAAAGATAGCATAGACGGAAATTTTAACTAAAATTTAAATTTTTTTATGACACATACCGACAAAAACCGAGTATTAATTGCGTCTCATGGATAGGAATTTATATGACTAGCACAAAAACCCTCAAAATTTCACCCCAAAAATGTAAGGTTCGCCTTTAGATCTATAGGAATTCAGTTATCCATTTTTGATACCCAAGATAGTTTATACCTTTAGCTTTCTCGAGTTAAGGTTCGAATGCAGTCATATGTGTCTATTCCGTTGTTACGGATGTGTACGTATGGTCTTTGTCGTCTTTTCTGTAGCATTGGTATCGGTATTAAATTATATGAGTGTACTAGTAATGTATTAAATTCTAGAACTTTTTTTGTGATGCATCCTGAGACCGTATAGTGAGAATTAAGATTTGCTAAATGATAAGAGGCACTAGGATTAACCTATGTTTTAAACCTGTAATTGTTATGATGGTCACCTCGATCATATAACAACTATCCCATACTTTCCATGCACTCATTTTTAGTGTAGGATACCCCTAGTACACCCCTTCGAGCCTATCTTTTCACGATTCTCATAATTTTTTTGTTAATTCAGACTATTAATGAAGAGCATTGTCACCCTTGAACCAATTGTTACACTCAAATCGCCTTAGCCTACCTTGTATGTACTCGTTTTTAGTACATTATTGCTTTAACCCAAGTTGATTATTTAAGTACACAGTTGCTAAGTCTTTATCCTTGTAAATACAGTTTTAGGACGCGATTAGGATTCATGGTAGTATTCATCTTATGAAGAATTGGGGAAGAAGTAATTTATTACCCCAATAGAGCTCGATAAGCTCCATGTTATGTTGATCCACCTCAATTCGGGTCATTAGTTAGATTGTAATTATGAGTTCTAAAACTCAAGTGTAGGGGTGCATCTATAAGCCCAAGTTATGATGTATTATTAAAAAAAAAGAAATAGAAAAGAAAAAGAAAAGAGATTGATGTAGAGTTCTATAGAGTTTGTATATCTTTGTCCAAGTCTTTAGCTTAGCAACCCAATCAGCGTGTATTCATATAAATAATTAGCTAACCCTTTTACCCCAAATCCACCCAAAAAGTCACTCCCTAAATGTATCCCATCTATTTCCATTTCCATTAATGTTATCTTACACCTACATAAAATGACCTCTTTGATAGTAATGACTAGTACTTGCGTCGGGCGGTGGAGGTTTGATCCTTTACCAAGCCTATGGTAATTTATATGCTATGACACGTAATGAGTGTTAATTTTCTATTTCCCATATATGTTATAATTCATTATACACCTGAGTGAAAGAGAGAATCCAAACACTTATGTGAGGTGCTAATATATACTATCCGTGCTTTTAAATATGAGGTCTATGAGGTTATGTCGTAAACCACTTTTGAAGAGTAGGTTAAATGCCCCCAACATTGCTATTATCTAGGTAGAAAAGCCCATTTGCTTGAGGACAAGCAAATCCCAAGTGTAGGGGTATTTGATGAGGTGTCATTTTATACACTTTTTCAGGGTTATTTAACCTCCTAAAATCGATGGCAAATTTGCCCAAGCCACGATTCTGTGCATTAAATCATTGTATTTTCAGGTTTTTAGCATTGGTTGTCTTTAGAGGAAATTACACGTGACTAGGTCATTTGGATGAAAAACAGACAAGACTAGACTCCTACACCAAATCTCCTTTTGAAGAATTATGCAAAAACAGAGGTTGGAGGGACGGCGTCGTAGACTCACGCGATGACATTAGGATTTTTCAAAGTATTGAATCGTCATGGATTGGCGAAGGATGGCATGTCAAGGCCGTAGCGACTTAAAGTGGCTCTAGAAGATTCTATGTGGCGACGGCGTCACGATTACAACATGACGCAATCATGGCAATTTCTCTATATATACAAAACCGATTTTAGGGTTTTAGGTTCGTAACTTTTAGGAGACAAACCCTAACTTTTATACTCGAGTTTGGCAGCTTTTTAGGCCGTCTTTAGGGCCTCGGAACCCTATTGTAACAGTCTTCAATCCATGTTTTAATCAAGTAAAGTTCATCTATCCCTTTAATCTTTCAATATGTCTATGTGTTATTTGATTAATTTTGGTTCTTCTCTTGTGCATAAGATGCTAGGCTAGATCCTTTAGTATTTACTTATGATTGCATGAAACTTAGATTAAAGTTCTTTTAATGAGGCTTCTGTGATGGAAGTGCGCGTAATGCTTTAGAAAATCTAGCCTTAGACATTAAATTGGTGTAGTCGTATTGGGAAACGCGAGTGTGTCGAAAGGATACCTCGGTAATAGGTTCTTCAGCTATACCTTACCCCTAATATGGTTGGATCAGTCTTAAGATATTTCAATTGCTGTTAATGACTCTTAGCGGGCATATAAATAAGTCTTTCATACTACCTTACTTATACGTTGCCTTAACGGAATATTACATAGACGGCGGGTTCATGTAATTCGTTCATGACTTAGGAAATACTTACACAGATCATCACAAGTGTGACAAAACAACAGGATTAGGAGAAGCAATCTGAGGAGTAGTGCAATATTAAGTAAATACGTTTGTTTATCATATAGTTATCACCAAAGTAGTTTATATTATAGTTTTAGTTTAATTAGTAAAAACAAATCAGCCTCTCAAACCATGATTTTACCTGCTTTCTATAAAATAAAGATACAAAAAGAATCTTCTCTCAACCCCGTAGACCTTTGTTAGATCTTGTTCGAGCCTTCCCAACCTATTCCCTTAGAGAACGATAACAACCCCCGAGTCTTGCCTATACTACACTGCAACGATTAGGTGCACTGCCTAGGGAGTTGTAAAACTTCTTGTTGAAGTCTAACGACGACCGCACATCAACATCGTTTAGCTTGAAATTGTCAACCAAGCTGAACTGAAGCTCTTGCTAAGGTCTTCTTCATTTTATGAACCGCCACCTAAACTGAAGTAAAGATGATCTCGATCTTGTAAGTACCCGAAGAACTGATGCTGAACTTTCGTTAGCGACTCAAGCTGAACTGTCTTCAGCTTGACTTATACTTAGGGTATTTTATGTTTAAATCTACTGAGAGATTAAAGGGCTCAAGAACTGACCCCAACAATCTCCCCCTATTTAAATATACAAATAGCCTAAGTTAAAATCAGTAGTAAGTGAGCAAAACAACTTCTTCTTACAATC
>BQNB010141041.1:0-11553 GCA_026074375.1 Tanacetum coccineum
TGTAAGGTCGGCATCTTCATACAATGGAATTATTGGAAGGCGAGGAATAAGAAAGATACAAGCAGTCCCGTCAACCGCTCATGGAATGCTAAAATTCCCTGTGGAAGGAGGAGTTCTCACAATAAGAAGTAGCAAGATCGTAACTATCGAATGTGCATCCGTTGCAAGGCCAATAGGACAGCCTTCTGCCATCAACCAAGTAAATGAAGAAAGGATAAAGGTAGCAATAAACCCAGAATATCCAGAGTAGACGGAGTAGACGATAATGATTGGGTCTACTCTTTCAGAGGGAGGCCGCGACAAGTTGTGTGACTTGTTGAGATGCAATCTAGATGTGTTTGCATGGAAACCTGCGGATATAACGGGTGTTCCGAGGAACATTACAGAACATCGGCTAAACATCCGGGAAGGTTGCCCTCCAATAAGACAAAAGAAAAGAGGTCAGGCAGCAGATAGAAACCAGGCAATAAAAGAAGAGGTTGAAAAACTTGTCGATGCCGGAATAATGAAAGAAGTCCACTACCACGGCTGGCTGTCTAATCCAGTGATGGTAAAGAAACACGACGGAAGCTGAAGGATGTGGTTCGATGTCAAAGATTTGAACAAAGCATACCCCAAAGACGGTTATCCGCTACCGGAAATTGATTGGAAGGTAGAATCCCTCTGTGGGTTCCCCTTTAAATGCTTCCTGGATGCATACAAAGGCTACCACCAGATCAAAATGGCAAAGGAGGATGAAGAAAAGACATCATTCATTACAAGCCAAGGGATATACTGCTATTCCAAGATGCCGTTCGGCCTAAGAAATACTAGAGCGACCTACCAGCGCCTGGTAGATAAAGCATTCCATAAGCAAATCGGCAGGAACCTGGAGGTGTACGTGGACGACTTAGTTATCAAAATCCGTACGGAAGATGAAATAATCAGAGATGTTGAAGAAACCTTCAGAACACTAAGGGAAATCAATATGAAGTTGAACCCCAGAAATGCACTTTTGGAGTGGAAGAAGGAATGTTCTTGGGATACAAGGTTAATACAAGAGGCTTGAAGGTATGCCCAGATAAAGTGGACGCTGTCTTAAGCCTTACATCCCCAAAGTGCTTGAAGGACGTACAAAAGCTCAATGGAAAATTAGCAAGTCTAAAAAGGTTCCTAGCAAAATCCGCAGAAAAGTCACTTCCGTTCTTCAAAACCCTAAAGGGCTGCACAAAGAAAAGTGATTTCTGCTGGACTGATGAAGCCGAATCCTCATTCAGGCAGATGAAACACATAGCAAAGCTTCCCATGCTTACGGCACTAGAAGAAAAGGAAGAACTCATTGTTTATCTGGTAACAGCAAGAGAAACTGTAAGCGCAGTTTTGATGACTGAAAGGGAAGCCAAATAGATGCCAATCTATTTCGTAAGCCGCGCCTTAAGAGGTCCGGAAGTAAATTACACGTCAATAAAAAGTTGGTCTTAGCACTGGTGCAGGCTAGTAAACGTTTGAGGAGATATTTTCAAGCACATCTAATTATAGTGATCACGGACCAGCCAATAAATCAAGTGTTATCAAAGCCAGAAGTAGCAGGTAGATTACAGAAGTGGAGCATAAAGTTAGGAGAGTATGCTATACATTATAGACCCAGAATATCCGTAAAAGGACAAATCTTGGCAGACTTCATAGTCGAGCGACCGGAAGAAGATGCTATAATGAAGATTTAGGAAGAACTTCCAGAACCGTGGGTATTGATTACGGAGGGGTTATCTTGCGCAGATGGTTCCAGAGCGGGACTGATACTCACAAGTCAGGAAGGAATGGGATTTACTTACGCTTTAAGATTCGGTTTTGAAGCAACCAATAATGAGGCTGAGTATGAAGCATTAATTGCTGGTCTGAGAATAGCCGAACAAATGGGAATCAAAAACCTCCAGGAAAATATAGATTCACGGTTGGTAGCAAATCAAGTCAACGGGACTTACATTGCGAAAGAAGCAAACATGATCCGATGCTTGGAAAAGGTAAGGACACTCACCAATGGCTTCTGAATGTTCTTAATTAAACAGGTCCCCAGGAGTGAGAATAAAAAGGCTGACGCATTAAGCAAAATAGCATCCACCAGTTTTGCACACTTAAGCAAGCAAGTGTTGGTCGAAGAACTTAAGGAGAAATTGATAAATGAGGTGGAAGTGCTAGCGGTAGTGGAAGAAGTAGGGGAAACATGGATGACCCCAATTCACGAGTACCTTACGAAAGGGATTCTGCCAGCAGAAACAGATAGGGCAAGGGATGTCAGACGAAAATCACAATGGTTCGCCATAATCAATGGAATCCTCTACAAGAAGTCTTTCCTTGGCTCATGGCTAAGATGTGTCGGACCGCTCCAAGTAAACTATGTCCTTAGAGAGATACATGAAGGGTCTTGCAACATGCATGGAGGCACCAGGTTCGTGGTATCTAAAGCTTTATAAATTGGATACTACAGGCCTACTATGCATAAAGACGCAAGGACATTAATATGGGCATGCAAAGACTGCCAAGAAAACCGACCGATCCTAAGAAATCCGTAACAAAAGTTGAATCCAATCACATCTCCATGGCCATTCTACAAGTAGAGAATTAACATTGTTGGACCTTTCTCGGAAGGTCCTGGTAAAGTCAAGTTCTTAATAGTAGCCATCGACTACTTTATCAAATGGATCGAAGCAAAACCGGTGGCAACCATAACCGGTAACCAAATCAGAAAATTTGTTTAGGATAATGTAGTTTGCAGATTTGGACTCCCCAGAGAAATAATCTCAGACAATGGAAAACAGTTCTGAGATAATCCATTTAAAGACTGGTGTGAGAAGTTGTGCATTCGCCAGCGGTTTGCTTCCGTAAAACATCCACACACAAATGGTTTAGTAGAAAGGGCCAATAGAAGTTTGGGAGAAGGGATCAAAGCAAGGTTAGATATAAGGAGCAAAGACTGGATGGGAGAGCTCTCTCACGTTCTATGGGCACACCGTACTATGCTCAAGTCAAGCAATGAAGACACTCCTTTTTCACTAACATACGGAACGGAGGCAGTCATTCCAGCAGAAATTGGCATGCCAACGCTAAGAACAGCCGAGGTTGATGTGGTAAGAAATGATGAAGCCCTGGAAATCAATCTGGACCTGTTGGAAGAAAGAAGGGAGCAGGCAGCGATTCGCGAAGCAAAGAGCAAGAGGAAGATGGAGAAATACTACAACGCGAAGGTTCGCAGCACAAGCTTTAAGCCTGGAGATCTAGTATACCGCAACAATGATGCAAGCCACACAGAAGATGGAGGAAAGTTGGGCCCTAAATAGGAAGGACCGTATGAGGTGACAGACGTACTAGGTAAGGGGGCTTATAAGTTAAGAGGCTGTGACGGCAAGCAGCTCCCGCAGACATGGAACATTCGCAACCTCAAGAAATGTTATGTTCATAAAATGTAAGCACCTCACTCACGCAGACTCCGCTGAGGAAGGAACTACAATTTGATTTACTTTATCTTTTGTAATGTTTTAATATTTAATGAAAAGTGAAGACTAGCTACCTTCACAAGTTTTATCTTATTAAATTTCTCTTTTTACTTTGCGAAGTTATTTATGTATGTGAATAAGACACGCACGCATTAAGGGCATGACCCAATAAATGTTATTCAGTATAATAAAAGGATGAGTAACCTCACAACTCACTCAAAAATATATAAGAGGCATTGCAAGCCCAATACCAAAAAATATTCCATGAATATTTCACTAAGCCTATCATCACAAGTGCACAATAGTGACATTTAAAGATAGCAGGGAGAATAACCCACAAATATTCAAATAAAGACTATCAAAGTAAAAAAGTCATCATATTGAAAAAGATAGCAAAGTCATGGTCAAGTACTAGGGCATTCAAAAACATACAAGTGTAAGTTGCCGCACGCAAAAAGATCCAAATTAACCGCGTCATATAACGGATAAAACATTTAGAATAAATTGTACTAATAAATTGTACAAACATAAAGGGTTTACAACAAGAAGGTTACATGCGACCAAGCCCAGGAATTGCAGCAAGCTACTAAGGAATGTCTAGATCCGCATCTTCAGCGTTAGGGAAAGGATTAACATCCGCACCTACATCCGTTTGCCCATCCGCACTAGTACCATCTTGACTATCCGTATGAATAACCAAGTAGTCATCTGTAGAAATCGGAAGAATGAAGCTCGCGGATGTGAAAGTAGCAGACAAAGCAGTAGTAGTATTGAGAACAGTACCAGAAGTACCTGCAGTACCTTCCAAGGCAACAATGGATAAAGGTTCAGCTAGCGGAATAAAAACGTCACAAAGAGCTGATCTATGGTTAGCAATATTTTCCTTGATCTTTTGGACTCGGTTGTGAGAAACATCGAGGGAAAGCGATAGGGAAGTGGCACCAACAACAGTTTGGTCCGGGGAATGATGTACGGGAACCATCAATTGATCAACGTGAGGCTGCGACTCAGCTAAACCCAATCTCTTGGCAAGACTATCTTCTAAACGAAGAAGGCTCATAATAGTGTCAATGCTAGCGTCTTTATTGGATTTTAACTCTATGATTAAAGAAAAGCTAACACTTTGAATACGCTGCAAAGCAGAAAGATAACCAGCCTCTGCGGATGGATTATATACGGCAACATCAGTCAAAACTCTACCCGCCGCGCCGCGAGTGATTCCGGCAAATAATCCTTCCTGCATGCCCTTCTCAACGGCCTTACCAATCGCCGCCCTAAAAGAGGAAAGATACTCAGTAGAGTTCAAGCATTTGGCAATAACAAGCTCTAAGCCATGAGTCAGAAGGCATTGACGCCTAAAAATGGTAGTCAGAAGATGCGAATAAAATCTCTCCTCCAAGTGAAGGGCAAGTTTAACAAGATCGGCATCCAGTTTATCAAAATTTTCATTCATCTCCCTTATCCGGTCATCTTGGAACTTCTCAAGTTGACCCATGAAGTTCTCATATGCCGAGACTTTTTCCTGAAGAACAGCGGAGGAAGTCTCCAGCTTATGCACCTAAAGTGGAACAAAGATATAAGAAAGAGGTGGAATATAAACAAAAAGAGAGGAACTTAAGTATGAATATGCATACCTGGTCAGTAAGATTGTCATTATGAAGCTTAACAGAAGTAACCACGACATCCAAATCAGCAACATCTTGTTCCCTAACTTTAACGGTAGCTGCAAGGTCTGCCACTTTAATATAAAGCTCACCTTTCTCCCTCTCCAAAATAGTATTACGATCCGCCAAAGCCTGAACCTCAGCACGGAGACGGAAAGCTTCCGCGGCTTTCGCCTCCTTCACTACCAACTGAGCCTTAAGATTCGCAACCTCTTCATCCCTGGTTTTCAGCAATAAGTTTTTCTCCTCCACAACAACACTAAATCTTCTTTTCTCCCTAATAATAAACTCAGAACGCATTCTCACTTCAGCGCTAAGAGACATTTGGCGAGCGGCCCCTACATTAAATTCCATGAAAATTTGGTCGTGCTCCATCCCACGGATAGAAGCAAAAAACCTAGGAGGAGCAAACTCATCCACCATCTCGTGACAAGTACGACCATCATCTAAGCGAGAACCATTGGTGACACTCTATTGGGGTATGTACACTTTCTGAATATCCGCATCAGGGTTAACAAGAGTACGGATACCACCAACAATGAAGTTACTACCAGTAAGGCCAGAGAAGCCACCTACGATATGATCAGCCCCTAAAGAAGAACCATCACCAAAAACAAAAGACTCAACAAGTTTTTCTTTAGCATTTGTAGTAGGGTCAACCGTAGAGGTAACAGTAGTTGTCATTGTCATCAGCGGAATGGAAGGCCTAATAAGAGAATCAACTTCAGCTTCCGCAATATTAGCACCGGAATGATGAGAAGAGTCTGAGGAAATTATGAACCTTTGCGGAGCTCTAATAGTACGGAGGTTAGCCCCAACTAAAGAGTCAGTATGATCCTCCTCCTCACGCTCCGGCATAGCAGACACAGAAGATGTCACAAACGGAAAATTCAGAATGGGCTCACCTCTAACCTTAGCATTTTGAACAGCCCCAGCGAGCAACCATTAAACCACAGACTTAGACTTACCACCTACGGAAGCCCCGCTCAGAGTTCTATGATCCTCCTTTAGGTTTTTGGGAGGATAAGAAGGTCCGCCAGCATCAGAAACAATGGTTTTTCTTTTCTTTGGACGCCTTGGTTGTAAAGGAATCACATCCTGAGCAACAATATTAACGACTGTGATAACCGGCTGAATGACAATATCTGGCCCATCACCACCACCATCCGTGGAATCTCCTTGCTCTACTTGAGTTCTGCTTCCACCTTCATCAAATAGCCTGTCAACGCTTGCATCCAGTTCATTTTCAGCACGGGCAGGACCAACTGGAAGCAAAGGAACAATGAAACCAACAGTGGCATCCAATAGTTTCGGTTCATCTTTCGGACGCTGCCTTTCTGCAACCCTTACCTTTGTAGGATCAGCAGTCTGAATAAAAGAGAATAAATCCATTTCTGCAAAAAAATGCAAACGATCAGCAAAAACAAAGAATAGAAAAATCACAATAACAAACACCCACCCTCATCATCATCACGAAGGAACTCAGGGTATGTATTCTCATCCAAGGTATAATAGCGGCTGATTCCCACTAGACAAAGAAATGGTTCCGGATATTTATAAAAGGGAGCTGGATGTGCAACAAGGGTAGCGTAATGCTCCATATTAAATTCAGAAGATTTAGGGAAAGAGTCTTTCAGCATACTTTTGCTAGTACTCCATGGAAAGGAGGCAAGACAGGCAAACGCGTCAACCCAAAAGAAACGATCGTTCTAGTTTTTAATGAATCTAAGGGTTTGGTGTAGCAAATAGCGTCATTCCTCGGACATTTACTGAACGACATCCACCCCTTGTTCTTAGAATTCACGTAAAGACAACGGAACAACCCAACCGTTGGTTCAAAGCCATGAACATGGCAAAGAACCTCAAAATGAGATACTTTGGCCGCACCAATTACGAATAGCTAGGATATATGAATGCGATAGTATCTGAGCACGTTAACGAGAAAGGTGGAAAGCGGTAATCGAAAATTGGCATACTCAAAGAACCTAGTGTATACACCTATTTTGCCAGTAGGCATTTCATGAATCGTTTTATTTGGGTTGGGCAACTGTGGATGAACCTCATCAAGAATATGGTACGTTTCACAAAAAAATTTAGAACCCTTTCAGTAAGAGCAGATTTTATATCCGTAATACTGCCCATGATAAAAAGAAAGCAAAGATTAGGGCCTAACCTGAAAGCCTAAAAGTTCTTCGAAGTAGGACACAAAGGATACAAATTGAAAGAGCTTCAATAAATTTTTAACAATGGCGATTTTAATTGGAGAAGATGAAAAAGGAAACAGTGAAAACCACACCGAGTATTTATACTCTGGGTATAGTAAATGCAACGCTTTTTCAGATGCACCCACCTGGCCATGACCTCCGAGCCAACGGTCAAGATTGAAAATAAAAAAATAGTGATGACAGTTAAGCAGTTGGACTAACCAGTCAAATCAGTCAGAATATGAAAGACCACAAGTGAACCACGTCAACCATGTCTCACCTACCAATAAAATGAAACGTTGCGGAAACATAAGCGACCACGGAAGGCCAGAAAAACACGGAAGGACACCGGAACCTGAGTCTAGCAAAACCTACCGCACGTAACAATATCACACACAATAGGCATACTAGACTAGGGGGACTTGATGACGTATAATAAGTGTACCAGGCCATTGGGCCTGAACCGTATTATCGCAATGGGCCTTAGGCACAACCAAGCAAGTAAAAGCAACGAAAAGCATAATGGACCAGCATTAAGCCCAATTATGTATTGGCATGGCTCGAAAGAAACAAGCCGGACGTGACAAACCTTCCGCGGATCAGCAAGCGTCCGCGAAATGGAATTAGCGTCCGCAAGTCACGGTTATAAGCGGATCCTTATCTAATGAGGGTCCCACTTTGGCCTAATAACATAAATGAGCGAAATACTAGGAAAACCAAATATTTGGCTCACCTATAAATTAGGGTATTCTAACACCCCACAAGGTATACTTTATTTAGTCATTCTTCACACACATATACTTTGACATTCTCTGACAAACATGTGTACTTACTCTCAAGCCGGAGTCTAACCATGGGGTCCACCTCCATGGTATGACTAACAGTTTACTTTCATTGTGCAGGAAATCATTCAAATCACTTGATTTAGTACAAGACCTAACCCATCAAGAGCTTATCGGCCTGGCCCATTAAGTGTCTCAAGTCCAATCCATACACATAACATAAATTGTACTAACATGCATGCCTATGATAGTTTCTTAACCAACACCAATTACTGTTATGTTAGAGTAGTATCTCATAAGCCAGGATGATTGTTATGGTCCGGTGAAGGAGAGGTGAAACTCATGACAATGCTACAAGGTTGGCGCGCGAAGGACCTGATTCGGAAAATGCTCGGTGAAGAACTTCACGTAATGCAAAGAGAGAAAAAAAGGGTTGGGTCCCTAATTTTTATTATTATTATTTTGTTGTTTGTGATGCTAGATGGAGTGGTGGTGATATTTTCACTTGACACGTCAGCGTCACATCAGCTCTCTTTTTTCAACTTTATCACTCACCAAACACACTTAATAACAACCCGCCTTACCCACCAAACTCACCTTACCCACCATTTTCTATTGAATTAATTTTAATTCTTAAACTAAAAACGTAAACGTACGAAATTAATAAAAAACGGAAACTAAATTAAAAACTTTTATTCATAAATTAAAAACATTACATAAAAAGTACAATACGAAAATAAAAATACATAATAAAGTACAAAACAAACAAAGCCAAAACTAAACATTACGAGATAAGTGTTCGATCAAATCGTGTCGAAGGCTTTGATGCACTTGTGATGATCTGATCCACCTCATAACTCGTTTCATTTGTTCTTCATTTCGTAGCAAGTCTTTCGGCTGATGTGCTTCCTCAGGGAAGCATTGGGAGATATCACAACTTTTTTGTCTTTGCGAATCATATTATGTAATATGATGCATGTGTACATCATATTAACAATTCTCTTTTTTTAGCGCTTGTGTGGGATTTGCTAGTACGACCCATTTCTTCTTAAGAACACCAAACGCTCGTTCCACATCTTTCCTTGCCGATTCCTGTTTTTGCTTATACAAAATTCGCTTATGGTCATCATCAGCTGGTTCTGGAATCGTCTTAACGAGTGGTGCCAATTTCGGATATATCCCGTCAACAAGATAGTAGTCGGATGAGTACTTGACGCCGTTAGCCACAAAAGGAATCTCTGGTGCTCGGCCGGTTTTGAGATCGTTAAATAAAGGGGATTGATATAAAACGTTTATGTCGTTGTTCGACCTATCAACACCAAAGAAAGCATGCCATATCCATAAATCCTGCGACGCAACAGCTTCTAGCAAAATGAACGGATTCGAACCACGATCACGTCTAACATATTGCCCTTTAAACGCGTAAGGACAACCAAACCACTCCCAATCCGTACAATCAAGGCTTCTTAACATCTCCGGAAACTCATGCTTTTCTTCGTAATGCCGATAAAGTTTTTCAATATCAGTCACCGTGGGTTTCCTCAATAACTAAGTCCCGTAAATTCCATAACAACTTGACAAAAATGATCAAGAGCCATACGTGACGATCTCTCACTTATTTGCATATATTAATCTAGAAAACTAGCATTCACGCCGTATGCCAATTGACGAATTGCAGAGGTGCACTTTATCAACGGGGAAATGCCTTTTCTTCCGGTACAATCAATATTATTATGAAAGTATAGATCGTGATTAGTTACTGCAGTAACTATCCGGTTGAAAAAAGGGTGAGCCATTCTGAACGTCTTCCTGAATCTAGTTGCATCGTACATCGGGTCATCGGAAAAAAAAGGCGGCGACTAAACGCTCATGAGCACCAGCACGATCTCTGGTTATGTTGTTTCTCGTCACTCGACTAGCTTGTAGTCTGATCTTAATATACGCAATGGATCGTTTAATAAAACTCTTCTTACGGCTACTAATTTCTTCTCCTTCTTCTACATCATCTAAGCTCATAAACGTATACGAATTCATTTTGATTAAATGAGGAATGTGAGAAGTGTGTATAAATAAAGTGGGAGAGTTGTATATAAAAATGGGTGAAGTAATGAGTATTTATAAGTAAAAAAAGTTTTTTTTTTTAATTTTTTTTATAAATTGCAACAGATATAAAAAAATAAGCCCACATTTTTCATTCACCATAAGGTTAGTGGTTCACTATCACTAGACCAAGTCGCGCGTGAGTTTATGGGGGAGGAATGGGACTCACAATGGTGAGTGGTGAGTGGTGTGGTGAAAAAACATCCTCTCCATCTAGCCTCAGTGTGTGTTATATTATACAAGGTATACATTTGTGATTGAGTTTGTCAAACCAGTAAGTCAATACTACAATTATTTGTAGCCTAAGAAATTAAACCAAAACTCATGAGAGGCCTAAAAATATAAGAGCATGGGGTGTGGTGGCGAAGCACACTCGCCAGTCTGATGTGGCCTTCGCCACTGGCTCGCCACCATACCAGCCTTGCTCGCCACTTGCAAAAACCCGGGTGCCTCGCCAGTTCTACGACGAAGCAAAAGGACAAGAAATATAAACGTTTTAATATTTTTGAACCGTTAGGATTTTCTAATTAAAAAAAATTTATACCCTCTTTATACTATAAATACCACTTCTTTCAACCTAAATTTCACATTTATTCCCAAACAAAAATTATATCATGTACCTTGTTAAGAAATATCCTCACCATCTCCTCATTGCATTTTTAATTTTCGTATAATTCCGTATTGTATTTTTAATTTCCGTATGTTTGTGTGAAAAAAATTGAAAGAAAAAAAAATAGTTGGTGGTGGGACCCAACTGAAGAGGTGAAGGTGTGTTATGAGTGAAGAGGTATTTTTGAGTGTGAGTGAAAAGCTGATGTGACAGCCTGTGGGGCCCGTTTTGTTTTGTGGCTTAAGCCACCATACCCTACCCTCTAAAGAGGTATCGGTTATACATTAATGTGTAAAATATGTCTTCATAAAAATTTACAAAATTATATTCCTAAAATAACTAGTCATGTAAAATGATCCATGATATTATGAACAATTGAAAGTGGTTATATAGCCTATTACCTACAACATGTTAAATGTGCGTGTGTAATTGTGTATATGCACGCATTTCAACTTCGAAGTGGAGGAAGAACAGACATACTATATATACTATGCTACGGGAACGGGACCAGTGGCGGAGCTTGACCATCTCGACTGGGGGGTCAAAAATTTTCGAAATAAAGTGCAACATTCTAATATATAGGAAACCATCTTTATAGTCAGTTAATACGGATATATCTAGTTAAATTATTTTGAATAAAACTTATCTATATTGAAAAATAGAAAATAAACAAATTCAAAAAGGAAGAAGTGAAAAATACAAGCTCTTAAGCCCACAACCCAC
>BQNB010141042.1:6457-17323 GCA_026074375.1 Tanacetum coccineum
TGTAATCACTGCCTGTTGTGCTACCACCTGAGTACGTAACGACATAACCTCTGCACGCGCAAGGTCACTCGCATCCATAGATCGTCCCCAAGCCTCTCAAGACATCCTGGCCTCAGTCTCTATGAGCCTAGCAGTACGAGCATGTACACGCCTATCCCTATAAAGCATGTTGAGCCGACCAGCCATCAGCTGTCGCTCAGACTGCTCATCATCCAACCTCCTATATATCTCGTCTGTGTCCTGCCTAACCCTAGTCTCAAACTCTGTCATCCTCTGGCTAAACTCTTCCATATCGATAACTACTGGTGTCCCATGCATGGCCTCAACTATCTCATCCCAAAAGTTGGTGATCCCATATCCAACATCTCTCTTTAGATCATGCCTGATCTCCCTATCTATAGTGGCAACAAAACCATAGTCTGCCCTAAGACCTTCAGTCGGTCTAGCAGCAGCAGCAGGCGAGCTCTCTTCGACCTCGTATCTAGGACCAAGAGCGATACCTAACCTCTTTTGAGGCGGTAAGGTAACCTTGGGTCTATCCTCTCTACGGTTAGTAGTAATGGTGGTGATGGTGTAGGGGCTGGTATGGGTGAGAGTGGTGGTAATGGTAGTGAATGGGAAGTAGATGCGGCCTCAGCTCTTAGCCGGATCATCGTAGCTCGATAGCCCAATGGACGTATAGGACTAGCAGGTGGTGGAGCTTATACAAGTAAGGGTGGTGATAGTGGTAGTGATGGAGATGGTATCGGGGGTAGTGGTGGAAAAGGAATCTGAGGCAGTGGTGATGACCATGGGGAGAGTGGTGATGATGGTGGAGTAGATATAGCGAGAAGTATGGCAACCATTGTATCAAACCAAACTGGTGTAGGTACTGGAGCTGGAATAGAAATCCTAGCTGTAACGCGGTATGTAGGGTGTGGTGGTGGCGTGGCCGCAGACTCGTCGGTCTCGAACAGCTTTGTCTCCTCCGCAGATGGGGCCTGATTGGCAACTAGTAAGGCAACATCTGTAGAGTCGGCAGGAGCTGGGTGCTCCTCCTCCTCGTCATCAACCTCAATATCAACCTCCTCATCCTCATCATCATCAGATGGCTCATCCTCATCATCGCCATCATCTCCTCCGTTAGCAGGATCCTCCTCAAGGTCCTCATCGTCATCTTCCTCTGGATCCTCCTCAGGATCGGACTCGGGAATATAAGCTGGTGAATCAGCAGTAGGTGAGTCAGTAGCAGGCAGTGGCTGCTCCTTAGCTGGGAGTATCTCGTCCTCCGGTGGCATAAACTCTGGATAAACAGGCTCTGGAACAAAGTCTGGTGGAGGTGGTGACTGTGGCTTCTCGGGGCCAAGTATGTAGTCTGGTGATGGGGGGCATGTAAAGCGACCTGCACATATGGGTCATCTAGCATCCAAGGTAGTCCCTCGTGCTCAGGTCCAACGACTCCTAGGGATCCAATATCTGATAACCCTCCAAATGGGCTGGAAACAGCAGTGTATGTAAACGTGGAATCCTCAGAATCCGACATGACTATATCTGAAAATTCAAAATAGCTTATATTAGTATTTAATATAAGACTCTTAAAGTAATATACATTTATATCATAACATGTATATCAATCATGAATGCATCTAGTCTAATCAACTAATGCAACAACTAGTGTATGTATGTATGTAATACTTAATATTAGTATTTAATATAAAGACCCTTATAGTAATATACATTTATATAATAATAAAGTAGATCAAATCAAGAATGATCTAAGTCTAATCTACTAATTCAAACACTAGTGTATGTATGATGGTATTGTGTTTAATACACATACCTTTGACCACTCAAATCGGACTTAAAATAATAAAGGGTACCAAAAAAACATGTATTTGTATGTTGTAACTATTTGTTTTATGCAGGGTTAATGATATCCAAGAAAAGGACAAAAATCGAAGCCAAAAAAGACAAAACCGAGCAAGCAGGGTGGGGTAAGAGAACGAAAGAGTGTAAAAGAGAAGTCCAAAATCAAAGCCAAGTCAAAAAGTCAAAGTCAACCCCGAGAAGTGGATTTGGAAAGAGCATAGAAAACCTAACCTGAAAACCTAAATTGTCAAAAGTGGGCCCACCCGTACCCACCTAGTGGGCCGGGAAAGCCCACTTATAACCTTATACACTTAAATCATAAATAAATAGCCCAAGTCCCTTTATTTTTATACCCGGCCCAAACACCAAGCCCAACACCCTTTATACCCCCGTTAATCCTCTACCCTCTTTTAAACTTAACCCCGTTAGTCCTTTAAGGACTAACGATGCAAACAAAAATATAACTCCAAGGACCAAAGTTGTATTGCCACAAGGACGATCACTGCAATAACAAGTTACAAGATGAGGGGCCATTTGTGCCAAAGCTCTAAACTTTCACCCTATAATCAAAACACTGTACATCGTCCCAAATTTCCCGCCCCACCTCCATTTTTACTATTGCACTTACACCGAGGTTAAACCCACTTAAACCCATATTCTAGAAGCTAAAAGGAATGCAAGGGATGGCGTTTTAGGCCTTGACACATTGGCAATCCAAGGGAATGATTGCGTGGACACATCCAAGGGTTGTGATGGATTTAAAGAAGCACAAGATGATTTAAAGGGCCAAGATTGAAGCTACTTTTCCTCTCACACAAGAAAACCAAGCCAAGGGTCTAGGTCCTTCTATCCGGCCTATAAATAGAGGGCTTAACCCTTGTAGTGAGGATCGGTTTTTTAGTTTTTCTAAGTTTTTAGTCTCTTTTAATGTAATTTTTATTTAAGTTTTAAAGCTATTTGTATTTCCTTTCCTTTGTAAAAGTTTAAGTTTTTAATGAAATTTTGAGGTTTGTGTTTTTAAGATACTGTGTTTGATCATTTTATATAAGTTGTCAAGCCTTGAAAAGCTATGAAGCAGCTTATAGATCTCACCTAGAAGCTTCACTAAGCTTTTGGTTTCTTGAATCAAGCCTTGGTTTACTGTTTTATCACTTTTATTAACTGTTTTAATCATAGAAATCTAAAAAAAATACCAAAAAAAATATAAAGAAGATCTCATGGAGCATTGTATTTTGTATGGCCATGGGTTTAGTGCTTATTTGAAAAGCTATAGATGTTTATAACTGATTTGGGTTACTTTAGTCATTCCACAAGAGCTTGTACTTTGTAATTATCTACCTTTTATCCATTTTTAGCTTATTTACTATAGAACTGCTTATTTGTGCTTATTGATTGTTCTTATTTGCTTATCTATGCTTATTAATGATATTTAGACTTAAAAACACCTAGCTTATAGTTTGAAAATTAGTTGTGCAAGTTTTTCTTAAATCTGTCTTAAAATAGCTTAAAATTTGCATAATCTTTAATATAGTTGTTTTTGCTGATTTAAGTGTTATAAGTTGATCATTGTGTTTGTTATAAGTTGTTAAAGATCGGGTCTTAAAGTAGATTGTTCCATTAAAATCAATAGAATCAAGTTAAATTGGCACATATCCTATTTTAAAGGAGTGTTGTTTACTATGAAAAAGAGGTTAAATGGGTCCATATTGAGTTATTGCCTTTATGGGATATGATAGTTTTACTTGAAATCACCATAAAGAGTCAGTTGTTAAGAGTTTTTAAGCATTAAATTTCAAATTCTTTAGTTTTATAAAAGTTGTTTATTTGAATCTGTCAAAATTTTGATAGATTATGGTGTTCTTATTGTTTGATTTGTGAATTTTAAGTTTGAATGCAAGGTTTGTAGTTGATTTAGTCTTAAAACAAGTTAGAAACCAAATTTGTAGACTCTGCAAGTTTTGTTTAGATTTTTACCAAAATTGTCAAAAAGTGCCTAGTGTTGAAAATTTTGAGAAATGGCTTTTTCATTTGCTTACTGTTGCTATCCCTGAATTTCAAAATAATTTTTAGATTTGAAAATATAAATCTTTTAAGTCCAAACTTAATCTGTTTTAAGGTCTCAGATCCATAAGGATCCATTTGTGAGCTTAATTTTGAGCTCAAAAGTAGTGTTTTGTTAAGATTGTGAAAAAATTTCTAAGTATTGTGAAATGAACAAACAGCTTTTTCAACAAGCTTTTTCATGGCTAAATTGAATTTCAAACTGCATCTTTTAGATTGATGATATAATTGAAGCTTAAATTTCATAAGCTTTTCAGAGGTATAAGCCTTTTTGCGATAAGGATCTGTTTAAGAGCCTACTTTTAAGCTCAAAAGTGCCCCCTTTGCTGTTTGCCTATGGTTTTTAGCCATTAAGCCCATTGTTTCTGCTTAAGTTAGGTTTAGTTTTGCTTATTAGGTTAGATCTATTCCATTTAGCTTAATTATCATAGCTTAAAGCTTATTTTGAGCTTATTTGCCTTTTAGTGTAAAATCTTAAGTTTTAAGCATTTTTAAGTAAACTGCCATTCTAGCTTATTATAGTTGCTTATTTTTGTTCTTAAATGCTTTTTAGATATAGCTTATTACCTGTCTTAGCTTAATTCTCTTTGTGGTTTGCTTATTAGTGCTTAAATTTGCTTAACAGTTAGCAATTTTTAAGGGTTAGTGAAGTTAAGCTTATTCTGTCCCCTTTAACTGCTTATTGTGTGCTTATTTTTTGTTTATAAAAAAAGTTGTTTTGCAAAAGTTGCTTATTTTTTAGTCTTTTAAAAAGTTATAAAAATGGAAAAAATAAAAACATTTGGGATTAGGGGAAGTCCTAGGTGAGCAAGGCTCGAACCCGGGACCTCACCCTTATCACCAAACGTTTTTACACCAACACACTCTACCACTTGCTCTGGGGTCTTTTTCGTTATATCTTTGCAAAATCAATCTTTTATAGTTATTTTAGGCCTTTTAGCTTATAAGCCATTTTTGGCTTATTTCACAGCTTAATCGATAAGCTGTTATCCCCATATTATTTTTATTAGATCCCTCATTGTTCAATGTACTTTTGCTAATTTTTTCTGAATTTTTACAAATAGTTTAGTAATTTTAAACATTTAATTTCATTAAAATCGTTTTTAATTCATAAAAAATTATAAAAAAGTCAAAAAAATATAATTCTTTTTTAGAAAATTTTCTTTTAACATTTATAACCTAGGAAAATTAGATTTGCTTTCGTAGGGTTAAAATTGCAAAATTTTGTTTTTTAAAGAACGGGATTGAATCCCGTTCACGTTTTTAGTGTTTTCAAGCCCTAATCACCTTCGTTTTTAGTCTAGTTTTCTTTGTTCTAGCTTTTTAGTTAATTAAGACTTATAAAAACCAAAAAGATCAATTTAGGACTTAATTTTGATAATTTAGGGTTTTTAGGTCCCGTTTAGGATTTCCGTTTTGCGTTTTTAGTTAAAATTTGTCTTACCTTAATTGTTTTTTTAAGTTTTGCCTTAATTTTCGCGTAGTTTTAGATAACCAATCATAATCTTGTTCCATTCAAGCATAGATATCAAAATGACTCTCGACTTTCAATTGCAATCCTCGTTGGGGATAACGACCTGGGAATCCTACTCCCGGATTACTATAATTGTGATTTTTTGATTCTTACCCTTATAATTATATATTTATATTTATATATATTTATATATTTATATTTATATGTACTTTAAAAGGTGTGATCAGAATCAATCACCAACCTTTCTACTTCAATGGTACGGAAGGAGCTGTTGGTCTTATTCGTTGGTTTGAACGAACTGAATCGGTATTTTCTCGTAGCAAGTGTACCGAGGACTGCAAAGTAAAATTTGCTACTGGTACTCTCACCGAGGATGCCTTGTCCTTGTGGAATTCCTATGCCAAACCTATTGGAATAGAGCAAGCCGACAAGATAGCATGGACTGAATTGAAAAGGCTCTTGACCAATAAGTATTGCCCTCGAAAAGAAGTCAAGAAAATGGAAGACGAATTTTACAACTTGGTTGTGAAAGGAAATGATCTCAAGACTTATGCTAGAAGATTCCAGGAATTAGCAGTTTTATGTCCAAATATGTTACCAAACACTGAGAAACTTATGGAAGCTTTCATCGGGGGATTACCCAGAAGTATTGAAGGAAATGTTACCGCTTCAAAGCCTCAAACTTTGGAGGAAGCCATTACCATAACCCAAAGGTTAATGGATCAGGTAACAAAGCACGATGCTGAGCAAGGAACCAATGATCAAAAACGAAAGTTTGATGATAGAAGAAACAAAAACAACACCAACTACCCCAATAATAATGACAACAACAACTACCCCAATAATCATGACAACAATAACTACCCCAATGATCGCAACAACAACAACTACCAAAATAACCGTAACAACAACAATAACAACCGTAACAATGATCACCACCATCAGCAAAATGAAAGGCAGGAAACCTTCAGGACTTAGGGAAACCTTCAATACTTCATGGGGTAACCAAACACACTATATTTGACTTAATGGGTAACCTTGGGAAGTTACCTTTCCACAAGGATATTTGTTCCTCAACCAATGTTACTACGGTGATTTCCATGTTAACGTATTGATGTCATAAGCTTAAGGCAATAATACTGTTTTCTATGATAATTGTACTCATTGCAATTATTACTATCTATGGGTGTATAACAACGTAACCCATTGTCTATGATAACTTGTATTAAACTATTTATCACAAACCTATGAATTTCACTCAACCATTGTGTTGATATTTTTAGCATGTTTATCTCAGGTAATTGAGCAACTTATGGCACAAAGTGGCATGGACTTGAAGATGGCTAAATTGTTATTATTAAAACTTTATGTTTCTAGATTTTGGGACCTCTTTTTGTAAAAACTCTGATGAATAAATAAATGATAACAAAATTTTCCAAAACGTCTCTTTATGAGTCGTTTTCTATGACAATGTATGTTGATCCATAAAGTAATACCCCAGATTAGCTTTCGCTGCTATATGTCAAAAATGGGGGTGTTACAGATTGGTATCAGAGCTCATGGTCATTGAGAACAAGAGTAAAACCTAAACTATAACTACTTTTTTTTCCATCCAAGAAAGTCCTCTGTGCCACTGTAGTTTCCAGAATAGTATGTGTAAGAAATTTCCATGGCAGATAATACACTACTATTATATTATATATAAATAACTTATGTTATTTCCACTGAGTTGTTATATAGTCATGTCTTCCCCCCAACCTATTATTATCCTATCTGATTCCGATGTTGAGGATACTTTTTCCTCTACACACTCTCCTGACTATATCTCGGCTTCACCGGACTATTTCCCAGCCTCCCCGAGAAACACCTCTCCTAACTTTTCAGATGATTTAACTAAAGGATCTTTTAGCCTCACTAGCCCTCTCACCTTTTTATGATGACCCATATATGAAGATCATGCAATCATATAATGCTACTGATAATGAATTACCACAAGATCTTATTGCTCCACCGACTATTTTGCCTCCATCTCCAAGGTTATCACTATCACCAATGTTTGATTTCCTGACATTTCTTTCCTCCCAAGAAGATTTCACCACCTAAAGACGCTGAGACACCTGTTGAATCACCCATTCCAATATCTCTATCTTCATCAGTAGGATTTCCATCACCGGTTAGGTCAACTACACCACCACCAGACTATCCCTTTGATAAGTCTATCTTCGCAGAGTTAGATCACTCATTATGGATCATACCGCAACCACTAGGAAGTAAACCAGTCCATGAGAAACCTAATGAGTCAGATACTTGTTAGAGTGTTCATCTTTGGAAGTCTTAGATTTCAAAATTTTCTGTTATATCCTGCAATGTAATATCAAAGAATGATCACAAGTCTTTGTATTATAATTTTCATACCTTAACTTGTGATATGACTATATCATTTTATGGATTCTTATTCTGTGTTGTCTTGTATATGTTGATAGATGCCTCCCAAGAGAACATCAACATCTGCAGCACCAGCTATGACTCAGGCTGCCATCTGGCAACTAGTTGCTGATAGTGTTGCTGCTGCTTTGTAAGCACAAGCTTCAACCATGGAAAATACTGACAATCCAAATAGGAATACTAGACCAAGAGAAACTCCTGTAGCAAGAAAATGTACTTACAAAGAGTTTATGAGTTGCCAACCTTTATACTTCCATGGTACGGAAGGAGCTGTTGGTCTCATTCGTTGGTTTGAACGAACCGAATCAGTATTTTCTCGTAGCAAGTGTATCGAGGACTGCAAAGTAAAATTTGCTACTGGTACTCTCACTGAGGATGCCTTGTCATGGTGGAATCCCTATGCCAAACCTATTGGAATAGAGCAAGCCGACAAGATAGCATGGACTGAATTGAAAATGCTCTTGACCAATAAGTATTTTCCTCGAACTGAAGTCAAGAAAATGGAAGACGAATTTTACAACTTGGTTGTGAAAGGAAATGATCTCAAGACTTATGCTAGAAGATTCCAGGAATTAGCAGTTTTATGTCCAAATATCTAACCAAACACTGAGAAACTTATGGAAGCTTTCATCGGGGGATTACCCAGAAGTATTGAAGGAAATGTTACCGCTTCATAGCCTCAAACTTTGGAGGAAGCCATTACCATAACCCAGAGGTTAATGGACCAGGTAACAAAGCACGATGCTGAGCAAGGAACCAATGATCACAAACGAAAGTTTGATGATAGAAGAAACAAAAACAACACCAACTACCCCAATAATCATGACAACAACAACTACCCTAATAATCGTGACAACAATAACTACCCTAATAATCGCAACAACAACAACTACCAAAATAACTGTAACAACAACAATAACAACTGTAACAATGATTACCACCAGCAGCAAAATGGAAGGCAGGAAACCTTTAAGACTTATGGAAACCGTGGATATAATGGACCTCATCCCCTGTGTAGGAAGTGTACAATACATCACACAGGACCTTGCACTGTCAGGTGTCAAAATTGTAACAAAGCAGGCCATCAAACTAGAAACTGTAGAAGCTAAGAACTTCTATTTCCAAATATCACTCTATCACTCAACTAAATCTTGAGACTGGATTTCTGTAAGGTTGGGGGAATGTAACAACCCACAATTTCCATCACTGTAATTTCTACTTATATTATATTAAATACCACCTTTTTACAAGGAAATTTTTGCATTATCTCATTATGTAACATAGTTTACATAACTAAAGTAAACGAGCTCATGCAACCTCTACCAATGCCATCTATATCTACGTTTATAGCAAGTAAATGTCTTAATATATCAAGTCAATATTCTAATATCCTCTATATCATGTACATTATCTATTTAACGTGCTTTTCAAAACAAACATTAAACGTTAAACGTTTATATCAAAACCCTAACTATATGTAATGTATACATATAAAATGAATGTACAAACCTTCAAGCATGTGTACAAGTGTACAATGCACAATATTTGAATTATATTTTCACTCCATGTCAATGTACAAGTCCTAAATACTCAATGTATAAATCAACAATGCATGAATTCAAATAAGCTCTATTTACCCCCATTTTCTTCCTAGATTTCATACCACCTCTTTAGCATAAGGTACAACACTCAATGCATAACTTCTAAACCCTAACTCATCCTAAAACCCTAATCTAAAACCCTAAACCCTAAACTAGTTTTAAAACCCTAATTCCATTTTAAACCTAAACATTAATCCTAAACCCTAATCCTAACATTAAACATTAATCCTAAACCCTAATACTAACATTAAACCTTAATCCTAAACCCTAAACTATCCTTAATCCTAACCCTAATCCATGTCCTAGATACTAAAACCCTAACCCAAAACCAAAACATACCCGACACCCTCTTATTTCATTTTTAACCCATTTTAATCAATCAAGCACCTCAAGCTAGCATCCTAGCACCACCATGACCTCACCACCACATCACCAAGCAACCTCCCAAGCACCTCCATCACCACACTTACTCACCAAGTAAACAAACACCTCCTTGTCACCCCTATGATAACCGAACCCCCTCCACACCCTTCTAGCATTCAAAGCTACACTCCTAGCTCTCAAGACTCATTATACTAGCATCCCTTAGTCATCTCCCTACAACACTTGGCCACCACACCAAGAAAACTTAGTCACCAAGGGTCATTCGACCCTATATAAGCCGAAACATGCAAACCATTTCAAACATACCTCAAAACTCATCAAACATATAAATGGAGTTCTAAATAAAGCTAATGAAGATCAAGTGAAGTCTTTAAGATCAGAATTGAAACTAACAATCAAGAGAAGGAAGCCCTTGAAGTCATTTCTAGGCGTACGAATCCAAAAACACCATTTCGACCCATATAAGCTCAAGTAAGCTCAAAATCTTGTTCAATAAGCTCATAATCTATTTTAAATCTTTCATAAGGCTTGTAAGATCCTATATGAACCCTTGTTAAAGCCTTGAATCCTCAAACCTATGTGTTTTTGGTTAAAACCCTAAAAATGACCCGTTTTGATTTTCTAGCTAACGAATCCTTTTTTAAACTTTTGTTACGTTAGAACATCTTATTTTTTCTTATTCTAATAAGCTATAACCTACAAATATCATTTAGAACCCTAAAATAAGCTTGCATGGCTTTTTGGACTTGTTTTGCAAATCGAATCCATGCAAAGGGTATATATTGTAAATATTTTGAAATTATAACTAGAGGGGCTGAAAATGTAATATCCCTAAAGTTATAACTATAAGGACCTATCTTGCCAAGTTTTAAAGTTAAGGGTTTAATATATATATACTTATTATATAAAGGACTAAACTTGTAAAAGTTTATAAACCAAGGGTATATATTGCCATTTTTATATTCTTAAAGAGTTAATACTGCCAAGGTATAACTAACAGTACTAATGGAGTTAGTACTGCCAATACAAACTTAGTACTGTCAGAGTTAGTTA
>BQNB010141043.1:0-17323 GCA_026074375.1 Tanacetum coccineum
GGATGGACAAAGTGAACGTATGATTCAGACTTTGGGATGATATGTGTTATTGATTTTGGTTGTAGTTATCATTCGAGCATTTGGTGTTTGTTTGAAGCTTTGTATGGAATGAAATGTAGGTCGCTTGTTCTATGGGCAGAGATTGGAGAGAGTAGTTTGATTAGGCCTGAGTTAGTACTAGATACGACAAATAAGGTTGTATTGACAAAAGAAAAGCTTAAATCGGTGAGAGATCGTCAAAAGAGCTATGCTGATAATAGGCGCAAACCGTTAGAGTTTGAGGTAGGAGATCGGGTTATGCTAAAAGTGTCGCCTTGGAAAGGCGAAATTTGCTTTGGGAAAAAGGGTAAGTTAGCACTGAGATATGTAGGGCCATTTAAGATTCTTGAAAGAATCGGTCCTGTAGCTTATCGGTTGAGATTGCCTAAGGAATTGAGTGAAGTACATGACACGTTTCATGTGTCAAACCTAAAGAAGTGTTTGGCGGATGCTAGTTTGCATGTGCCATTAGACGAGATTAAGGTTGACAAAACTCTTCGTTTTGTTGAGGAACCTGTAGAGATTATAGACCGTAGTGAAAGCTAAGAGGTTAAATGTAGCAGGAATGGTGGTAGTTGAGGGTCCTCATTTGGGCTCGAAGCGAATTTGGTCTTTAGGGTAATTCAGGTAAAACGGAGTCAGGTAAACTGAGTATCCACACTTGTTCGTTGAGCAAGAGGTCGTTGAGAGTTTTAGTTAAAGTTGGGTATGTAAGGTTTCTTGTAGACCTTAGTATGCCCTTAGATGTGTTTGTGTGATTCTAGTTAAAGTTATTTTATGAATAAACTCGAAGTCGAGCTGATTCTTCAAAAAACGTTGGGCGTTGTAACAACTTATAACTTGGTTTCAAGACAGTTCTTGTTTGATGAGTTGCGATACCGGGTTGTAAATAATGTTGTTATGAAACTTAAGGTTTTTGACGAGTCTCCTCGATGACGGGCGAGGTTCAGGTAGTTGGATGTTTCTTTTCGTTTGGAGCGGTTATGCTGCTATGCGTACCCTTTTGTGGGCAGGCAAAGTTATTAGCAGTAAGATATCTTGTGAAAGTTAGTTGGAATTCAAAGTGTAACTTTGAGTTAACATGGATATAGGAGGACTACTTGAAAGATAAGTATCCTCGATTAATTGTTTGGTAATGATAGAGTTGAACCTTTTGGTTAAATCTCGGGACGAGATTTTCTAAAGGAGGGGATACTGTGACAACCATGACTTGAGCATGTTAGTCAAACTATTAGTGTTGACTTATGTATCTGTTTCAATGGATGGGTTATGTGTTATTTGTGTTTATACGTGTTTATATGTGTTTATGTGGGATATGTAAGATTGGATAATCAATCCATTGAGCGTGATCGTCTCATTTGAGATTGGATTTGTGTTAGATTTTGTAGAGTTCATTTCGTTCACTTTTGGTGACAAGGAAATGATTTTGGTTATTTAAGTGGTTTCGTGTTAATTGTGTAAGTAATTATTACGTATATGTAATTTTGTGTTAGTGATTTAAGATAAGATTAGGTTTTAGTAGTTAGGATATGAGAGAAATGAAATTCCTATTTTTGGAAAGTTAGGATTAATAAAAATAAAAAGTTAATTATTTTTAAGGTTTAGTAAAGTGCGTTTACGCAAAAAGGTATACTCAAATAAGCTTAGGTTTTTATAAAAATTTAAGGTAAAGCAAATAATTAAGTAATTAATAAATAAATAAATAATATTTTTTATACATGAATAGTAAAAAATGAATTTTAGAAGAAAAAGAGAAAAAAAGGAAACAATAGCCTAATTAAACAAGGACTCTAATTAGGAATTATCTAGAATTAGTTTAGGGGCCTATAAATACAAAATAAAATCCCAAACCCCTCCCCTTTGTAGAACCGGTCGAACAAACAAGAGAAAAGAAGGAGAAAAGTTAGGGTTTTGCTTTTTGTGAAGAAACAAGTTCTAAGGTAAGTATTAATTAATCCTTGTTAGATATTAATCATTAATTCATGTAATAATTATTATGATGGATAATTAGAGTTTCATAACATCTGTAATTAATGGTATAATAAACATGTTATAATGATTAGGGTTTAATTAGAAGCTTATGGGTGTAATTGGTTAGGCTTAATTCGCGTTAAAACTTGATTTAGATTATGGCAGATTTAGGGCTGTTTTGTTCGGCTGTTATCTCGGTGATGTTAATAGCTTTTGTCAAATTTCCGGTGTCTATGACGTAGCTCAGAGAGTCTAGTTTCCAGAGCATCCGGCCTCGAAGGTTTTTAAGGTCGGAAAGTCATTCAAACGTTGGTTGCAAGAAAAGTTGTCAAAGCGATTTAGGTCAGATTACGAGGTGTAAAACCCCCACTTAAAATTTGAATTAGGATTATCGAATACACATGAGTTTAGTTCTATGTGTCTATTAAAAATTCCCCAAAGGAGAGCTTCTGATTTGGAGTATAAGTATGGTTTTTAGGTCCAAACTTTTTAGTGTGCGATCAGATCCGAAACTGAGTAGTTAAAAGTTTGATTTTATTTGGGGCACTTAAGAAGGGAAATAAATTAGTGGAAAAATCATGGAGTTAGTAGACTCATGGTATTTAACCTGTGATTTTTGGTAAAATTTATAAAGCTCAGTAGGTATGGTTTAGAAAATGGTAAAGTGAGGTCAAAATTCTGCATTTTCGGGTAAATTGTAAGACTTTGAAATAATGTGTAAACGAATTGGTTAATGTCGGGCATGGTGTCGGGGTGACCCATGAGGGTAATTAAACACCTTAGACATCCATCATATGATTGTTACATGTGCTTAAGCTTTTGGCTTAGTAGCGTGTAACACGTGTTTGTTTTGATTGATTAGATTTGTGCTAGTGTTTGTGGAAGCTGCAAAGCATCAGGTGAGTTTCATAGTCCCATTTTTACTATGTTTTCTTGGGATGGAAATGATGCAAAATATGTTTTGAAATGTTTTAATTGCTGTGATTATATGGTTTGATTGACGCATGGACTTTTATGTAGCTATTATATATTATGTGCTAAGTGTTATTTGATTTGGATCGTGGGTAACGTTCCTACCCGTTATTGGTTTCGCCTACTTTGTGGGTAAGATCCTTGGAGGTGATCAACTCCTTGTGATATTGTGTGGATTCGGTACCAAGAGTCTGGAATTTGGAATATCATTCCTCTCCATGACTATTAGTGGAGCGGCGAGGTACGCCTACCTCATTGTTTTGTGGTTTGGATCGGGGGACACGTTCCGTCCCAATGTGATTGTTGTTGAATGCATGTTAGCGTGTATAATAGCCAGCTTAATTGTCCTGCCATGCTTTGTTTTGTTTTTATAATCACAGTAATTTATTTTAAACCTGTATTGGTGTCGTAAAACCTATGACTCTCACCAACCATTGTGTTGACGTTTAAGCATCATTTTCAGGTGAGCGTTATGAAGGTTCTGAAGTTAATAAAAGTGGCTAGAGAGACTATTAGGCTGCATTGGAAGATCCCATTTGATTTCGTTTCGTACTTTGTTTGCATGAATTCTTGAATGTTTTATTAGGTTTGTAAGACATTGTCTTTGTATTGATGAGACCCCCTTTCATTAATACAAGATGCCATTCTTTTGTTTTTGGTATCATGACACATTGTGTCTTTTACTTCTAGTTATGCATATAGTGGTTCTTTATTGTTGACATCATTGTGTTGTGATGATATCTATGATATTACGCCTCGTGTTTCCGCCTTGGCGGGGTGTGACATTCACCGTATAACATATTATGGATAAGAATATATATAAGAACACCGGGAGTTGTGGTGCCAAACTCTTGGTGCCAAACTCCTAAAGTGGTGCCACGTCAGCAAAATGGAGTTTGGCACCAGAAATGTCATGGCACTAGAAATTCGTGAGGTGTAGTTTGGCACCCAGAATCTGGTGCCATTAGCATTTTTTTTAAATAACTCAAATTAAATTTATTCAATTAAAACATATTAAAATTACATAAAACTTCTAAAATACATAAAACCTTAAACATTATTAAACATTACATAAATCATAAAACACAAAACTACTCATCATTACATTATTCCATGATGTTCCACAAGTTTCTTTTCGAGTTCGTTGTGCGTTTTCCTATCGCAGAAGTCTTTTGTCTTCCGATCAGTAAGTCCATCTTTCGACCCAGTTCTCTAACAATGTTCGGTGATTGGATTCAACGAACATATCTCAGGAAGTTCACTTTAATTCATCGTCTTCCAATATCATGTATGTAAAATTATTCAAACAATACATGATTCTTTGAGGGGTGTTGATTTGCATTGCACAGCGCGGGTTGCGTATAACTACCCCAACGACCATTGTAGGACTCTGGAAATGGCCCGTTCAATAATCTTTTCTTGCAGCTTTCTTGATACTCTTCTTAAACTTCTAGGATTTTTATCCCTTGCAACAGAAACGTTTTGACAAGTTGACCATGCTGGATAAATACCGTCGGCTAAATAGTAACTTTTCCTATATGTATGCCCGTTACAGCAAAGGACACTCTGAGGAGATATATCAAGCATTTCTCATAAAATAAGGGAACCAAATATGCATTGCCTAGGCTCTGTGTGACAGTATGAAATAAAAAAGGGGGGCGTTTTTATAGGATTTTTAATGCGTAAAATTGTGATTTTTGGGGTATTTTTTTGAATATCCGCTCCCCCTAACGGATAGATTTAAAAAAAAATTGAGTTTGCGGTGGGCTGTTAGCCACGTCGCAAAGACCCTTGGCGCGAGCCATGGTGTCATGCGCCGTTGGCCATTTTGGCGCCATGGCTTGGCACCAAGCCAACAGCCATGGACTCCCTCCCCTCTAAGCTTAAAATGAATAAATACTAGTGGAGTGGGTCAAACCGTTTAAAAATAAGTAATTAAAATTTCAAATTACAAAGTTTGTACCACTACCTTGCTCCACCACTTCTTGTGTATAAATAACCAATTATCTTTTACATAGTAATGAAAAAACGAAAACTGAAGACTTTCGTATTTAAAAAAAAGAATCTTTCCTTATTAGGTATGCTCCACTGTGATTTTTTATTATTTTTGAATATATGTTTAATTAAAAAGCTTAAATACTTTCAAAATTGACATTATTTTGGTGAAAAAATCTAATAGTGAAAAAAACACATAAAAATATATGTGTCAAATTTATAAAAACAAAAACTTAAAAAAAGAGAGGAGGTAATTAATAAAACTTTAGTGGTTTAATTTTAAATAAATTATAGAGTTAAGTGTAAATTTATAAATACACAAATTTTATTATAACTTAAAAAAACCCCTTGAACTTTTATATAACTTATAAAACAGTAAAAATAAAAAAAAATTATATATATAAAAAAAAATAATGTACAAGCCCCGTGCGTGCACAGGTATTAAAACTAGTTTTACTTAAAGCAACACATAATATAAAACTTTTACTCCAAGTCTCCAAATAAAATTTCGAACATAATTAAAGTAAAAGCATCATCCATTGATGAGCATGACTCCCTTAATATAATTCCGTTAGGCGATCGTTGTTTATTCTCTTATTTCCATCATTTTTTCATAAGGTCGTACACCTTTAACTTGTTGGTATCCGTTACATTACGTATATCGTTCAAAATTTGAAAGTTTTTTGAGAATACTGGTATATTTAGTTGATTACGTATATTGTAACTTTTGAAAAAAGTATCTTGCGTATCTTCATCTTTCACCCCATCTATATTTATGTAATAGAAATTTTGGTCAACATAATATAGAGTGCTTTATTTTGCAATCTGCATTATGATATGTCATACTTTCTATGTCTTATATATGTTCGAACCGTTTAAAAGATTGAGATGACAAAGTTACCTTTCTATATCTCAAGTAATCATCGACACAATAAAGAGGTGATCGAATTTTGACGATCTTTATTTTATTAGTCATGAACGTACAAAATGCATTAGCTTTTAGAATTCATATCTAGCATAGGAAACATAAACAAAAAAATCTTGTATATAACTTGATCAAGATAGTGATCGAATATGGAAGGATCTGATTGTCATCACATATTTAATTGTACCTCTTTTTTCATTTCTTGGATTTGTTTGAATATAAATCATAGCTCGGAAATAAACAAGAGAAAATGATAAAGTGGTCATACATCAAGATCATACATACTTGCATATGTATGGCACACTGAAAAAAATATGCTAAAACGTATATCGATCAATATTATGCAAAACACAATCAAATAAAATGCCCTCTTATTCATTTAGTTGATTTTTACATATCCAAATAACTAGCGTCGTACCCGCGTTAAGCCACTGGAAAGCAAATATTTTGATGATTATCGGATTTTTAAGAGATTATTGACGGTTAGTAAATATTTTATGTTTTGGTATAGAAGAGGATAGAAACTGATTATATTAAACTGCGCGGAAAAAAAAGCGAATGAATTCTACCATTCATGAGTATAGAAGTATGTATGAAAGTATCTAAGGAGCATAAATTTTTAAATAATTACGAAAAAATCCTACTAAATATCATTCTATTACAAAAAAACTTGAACTTATAAAATATGCGTGAATAGTCGTGTATACCAATCCAACTACCATACAATCCAACAGTGAAGGGGTGTTTGGTTCGTATGCTTAAGCCTGCTATATGCAGTGTACAATGTATGCAAAAACAGATTTAGGAGAGAAAAAAATATCTGTAAAGAACCTTTTATATATGGATTGAATTCAATTGTCATACATTACAAATCTATTTATACTAAACTAAAAGGTGTCTTATGTGTTGGTTCAATTGAACCAACAGACGTGACTTTTCACTAATAACTGTAAATAACTAACCTAACTGTCATATGGGTCATATGGGGGGGATATTTAGGTCTGTTTGGACATTTGACCGTTTCCCCATTTTATCTAGAAATCTGCGGCTTTATTGCTATGTACACTAGGCCTGCAAACCTTATACTATACTAGAATTAGATATTACATATTTACTAAGAAACCTGTGCATAGTTTATGAACTTAAATCTTCCAACATTCTCCCATCTAAGTTCATAAGCTTTAACAGGTACAATTCCTTCCTTGTAGACCTTTTTTTTTCAAGCAACTATGGTGAAATCTTCACTTGAACTGCTGTTGCTATCTTCTTTGACTTCAGATTCTAACTTGATTGGTCCTTTGATTACTCCTTGATTATCTTTGCTCATTATCTGCCTTCCTTTGATGCTTGGATGTATAGGTGAAAGATTATCAGATTCATAACTTGTGTCTTCAAGTTCAATTCCAAAATGGTCCATCTTCTCTTTTCCTTTTGCTGCTTCCACATTTGGTGTTCTGATCTCGGCAATGTCACTTTGATGAGATGTAAGGCAGTTAACTCCATTGCCTTTTTCCACATTCCTTGTAGACACCCTTGCAGTTTTATAATAGGATGTGAATACATCCAAATAGTTGATGTAGCACCTCTTTATTTCTTCTCCATTCTGTTTTGATAATCCTAGAATCTCTCCTATTGTACCAAACTCATTTCCAAAATACACACCTAAGTATCCTCCAAGGCTATCAAATAGTTTGTATAAATCAAATAGGATTAATTTGTACACTCTTTAATAATGGGAGGGATTGGTACCAGGAGTGATTTGTTTTAAGTGATTATGAACCCTTCATTACTTTGATCAAACCTGTTTATGATTGGTCCATTCTTGACTCACAATCTCATCTTGTTTCACTAGATTTAGGAATCCAACATATTCATTGAAAGTAGTCACTCTTGTTGAATATAAGGTTCCTTTGATTTCAATCACATCATCTTCCATAGAAACTAGGCCAACTGGTTTGTTCTGTTCTGTACACCTATCCAAAGACTCAAAGTATTCTTCTAAATGCTTATTGTGCATGATTCTCAATTTATCTTCATTAAAACTTTGACCTTTTGGATCCTTAAACATGTAGACGAGACTGCAAGTATTGTTCTCATACATAATATCAAAACCTTGTTTTTCTAATAGTTCCAATGAGAGTATGTTTAGAGTAACTTCAGGGGCATAACTCACCCCTGGTATTAGATAACCCTTATCACCATTGTTAATCACTACTTCTCCCAAGCCATAGGTGAATAAAAACTTCTTTTGGTCATCTAGTTTGTTTGCAATAAACTTTTCTCTTATGTTACAAAACAGACTCAATTTAGGACATAGATGCATATTTGTGTTGTTGCTAACATACCATATGTTGTCCTAATGACCTTGATCTGTTCCTTTAAGCATACATTTTGTCTCAAAATGGATGCTTTTAGGGTACTTAATACTTACAGAGGGTTTGGATGCCATAAGAACTTCATTCTTTGCCTTTTCGGTTTCACTCTTATTGCCATTCTTCTTAATCCATTCAAATGGTTTCTTCATAGGACAGTTTTGATAACATGTCCTCTTTGTCTGCATTTGAAACACTTGTGCCTTCTATTCATGTTTTGGAACTGTGGTTGATTAATGGTAGAGTTATACAACTTTATCTCCTCCATTTTCTTTCTTAACATCTCTTTGCAGTCCTGTGTTATTTGCCTTATGCAGGTTCTAATTTGTGCTTCTTTCTCTCTTCTTAATTTCCTTTGGATAAAATCATACTGCGGTCTTTTTCTCAAAGATCTCCCAGGTTTGCTCTAATGCCAATTATTAGATTGGCCATAGGCACTTGAACTAGGCCTTAACCACTTCTTCTCCAAGAAGTATTTGGATATAACCATGGTTTAGAAACTGTGAATGTTGGAATTTAACAATCAAGTTAACCAATTTAACTCTAACGAGTACGCAGCGGATAGATCGAGTCTAGCATATACAATTAACATACATTATACACATAAGGAATGTAAAAGAGTAAATAGGAACATACCCTTGTAGACACCAGCAATAAATAGAAACCGAGAATAAGAAACGAGTGACTAAATGGCCACCTCTATGAGTGCTCACACAAACACGTAAACAAATACGTCCGGAATGCTAGCCGTGCTTCACGTATACCCAAACACCAAGTGTAATAGCTTAACTATGGATCAATACCAAAATAAGCAAAAAATTAGTTCTGTCCGATATACAGAACCACCCGAGAACCAAACTCTTTGCTGTCCGATATCGGACGACACTACGTCCGATCTGTGTTTCTCTTTTGTCCGAGAACGACCAGGAAAGAACCAAAACGAGTTTCAACCCTTGTCACGCCTTGACAAGTTGTAAACCAGATAATCAGAAGCTGATATATCACTAGGGGAATCAATAACAGCTTATAAACACTTGTAGATGTTATCTATAAGATCACAAGTAATAGATTAAAAGCTATGAACCCTAATTAGGGTTTATAGATTTGGTTTGATTAAGGGAAAAGAATGTAGATTATTTCTGTGTTTCTTGAGGTTGTAATTCGTGAGAATGACCTGGGGTGAGGGCTTTAAATAGCCTCTACAACCCTACTCATGATAAGAGTAAAACTCTTCTCATGATAAGGCTCAAACTCTCCAAACTCAAGTCTTATCACATTCCATCTTCCCTTCTTATCAACAATGAACCTAGACATTCATAGAACCCTTCTAGATCCTTCATTTAGCCGGCCAAAAACATTAAGGACAGCCTTAGGATAATGTCTAATTCGTTTTTGTCCTTTTGGTTTACATTCGGAAGTGTTCGTGAAATATAAACGCATTCATAAATGTTTTTTCAACGTGTGTGCCCAATATGCTCACACACTTCTAGTGTGTATACCAATCCACATACCTTACAATCCGACAGCTCCCATTAGGAGTTGTGAGTAGACAGACAGCTCATTCACTAAGACGGAAACGTCTAGCAACACTCACATTCATTTTTAAAACCAGAAGTGTCTGAGATCAAGTTTCATAAACATTCCCACTAGCATGGTTATTTTGTCTATGCTAATATCATCCTTTGTTCATAATACGTTAAAACATGGTTATGGATCATTAACACTTTCATATAGTTTAACCATTTAAATTCTCGTTATAGAATTCAATACAGATATGCCAAATGTAATCAAGGAACATCTTGCATTACCTTTGGTTCGGCCAAACAATTATCTGATTAATTTTGGAGAGGCGTCAATGGTATCATTCTGCACATCAAGTAGAGGAACAAATTCTTTGTTGAATACAAGTGTTGTGAATGCTGCTTCACATCACTTCCAATAATAGTCTTTATAACTACCATTTTCAGGACAGCGTTTGACTTAGAATTAAAAAGTGATATCCACACATACCAGAACTTGTTTGTATTCTCAAGTCTAAGGATGACTTAACTAACCATTTTCGAAATTTTACTTATGACAACGGATCCATAAAGTAAACATTCGAAGGTTGGGGTGTCCAATACGCATCCTTGTGAGAGAACATTTGAGTTTGGTGGGAACCTTCCATATATTCAAAGAATATAACCAACACTCACATTTGCCTTATGTAACAATACTCCCATATTGTTAACCGACAATGGACTTATTTAGAATGATAAATCATTCAAGGATTAAATATGCAAATATAGGACAAACAATTGTTATATGAATGATATACCAATTACCACGTATCTTTAATCATCAGAAATAAATTTGTCTTACTCAATCCCAATTATCCAATGACTAATAAACAAGATTTACATGAAACTACTAGCTGAGCATTCCTTTATATTCCTAGTAAGTCTGGATGCTTGGAAAAAGCTAAACGCTTTTGTAAACGGTCAGCTTTAGTTGTCCAAATGTTGTGAAACTTTTTCTAACTTTATGTCACCAAATTCAATAACTTTAGAGGAGGTAGTAAATTTCGGCACGATATTGCTCTAGCTCCTTAGTGATTCCAGCTCATTAGCTATGCAATTGCTTCAGTATTTTCACAATTAGTATCTAACGAAGGGTCTGTTCAATTGTAGGGAACAACACCGAGCCCAGTAATGAATTTCCTATACCCTACGCTCATTAGAAGCATCAAAGGCAAGCATATACTCAGCATTCTGTGTATGAATGTAAGCGAAATTGCCTTGGCTTGGCAAATCTTCCAGTCAACAAGCACCTCCATTCATACGAACACATATTAGTCTAAGACTTATCATCAGCATCCGTCAGATATCCAGCATCAGTGTAGCAAGAAACCCTGAGCTCTCATTTTAGTTCACCTTCAGTAAATAGATAAATGTCCTTAGTATTCTGAGATACTTCAGACTGTTTTAACAGTAGTCCAGTGAAGTTCACCAGGATTCTGTTGAAATCGGCTTGTTATGTTCTGAGCGAACGCAACATCAAGGCGAGTTAAATATCTCACAAACATACTTATTGAACCCACAGCTCGAGGCATATGGAATTTTTGCAAATAGCTTAAATCAGCTAAGTGTAGAGGCACCTTGTATTTACTCAATCTAAGCTTTCTTCTGCATGGGGATATTCCACGTTTGGATTCTCCTATGTGAATACGCTTTAAGATTTTTTGTTGATATAAGCACTTTGACATAAGCCAACTCAACGTCGTGATCTGATCTCTGTAGATCTTGTTCAAGAATTTTTTTTTTTTTTTTTTTATTTGCAGCTTCCACCTTAAAATCTTCATAGCAAAAAACACTTTCCATAGGTGGATTTAACAATCTTTGTAAACATTGGAATGCTGTTTGCATGATTCAATATGTCGTCGACATACAAGATAGGAAGTGACATTACTCCCACTAGCTTTTAAAAGATATACACATGGCTCATTAGCATTTTGACTGATAAACCAAATTTCTTAATGTCATCATCATAATGCTTATTCCATTTGCCTTGTGCTTGCTTAAGCCCATAAATTGGAACGTTTTAGCTTGCATACTACGGTTTGGATATTTTGGATTTGACAAAACTTCAGGTTGCTCTATGTAAAACATCTTCATTGAGATATCCATTTTAGGAAAGGCAGTTTTGACATCCATTTGCCAAATCTCTTAGTATAGTACGCAGCTATGGCTATAAGAATCTATTAGCTCTAATGTTGCAACAGGAGAGAATGTTTGCAATCCCTGGGGTTTGCAGTATAGCATCAGCCACAAGACGAGCTTTTAGGTGTGTACAGATCATCCATGTCGGTTTTTTCTTAAAGAGCCACTTGATGCAACGTTTTTTCCATTAGGTGGAAGGTTCAATCAAGTTCATACTTCCGTTGTCATATTTATGGATTGTATTTCCATATTCATAGCATTAGCCATTTTCAAAAGACTCAGGGTCATAACAAATGCCAGCTATATAGTTAGCGGGTTCACGAGATCCTCTAATCTTGTCACTCTAGCATCGATGTATAAACACATACAATCTGTGGGACGGCGTGTCCTTATGGACCTACGAATGGGAATGATATCACTTTGAGGTTCATTCATTTCTAGATCATCCTCTTCATGATTTAAGCTAGTGTCTATAGAGGGATGCATATCTTCTTCTTTGAATAATGTCATGGATCTAGACTCCCACTTGCTTCTTGATTTATAAGACTATTCTCTAGGAATTCAGCATTCCGAGCAACAAGGACTTTGTTCTCGGGTGGGTAGTAGAAAGAATATCCCATTGTTTCCTTTGGGTATCCTATGAAGATACACTTAATAGACCTGGGTTCTAACTTGTCAGGCTTGGTAAGAGTATCTCGCTTAACAAGTGCCTCACAACCCCAGACTTTTAAGTAAGACAACTTAGGGGCTTGCCCATGCCATACTTCGTATGGTGTCTTTTCAACCTTCTTAGTTGGAACCATATTGAGAATGCGTGCAGCAGTCTCAAGAGCATAATCCCAAAAGGACTTTGGAAGAGTTGTTTGACTCATCATAGATCGAACCATATCTAGTAGGGTTCTGTTTCTCCTCTCCGACACACCATTGTGTTGTGGAGTGTAAGGAGGAGTACGATGGGCGATAATCCCATGATCCTTGAGATGATCCAAAAACTCTTGACTCATATATTCGCCCCCACGATCAGAACGTAGCGATTTTATGGTCTTGCCGAGTTGATTTTCTACTTCCTTTTGAAACACTTTGAAAGTTTCAAACACTTCATGTTTATGCTTTAACAAGTAAACATAACCATAACGACTAAAGTCGTCAGTGAAAGTGACGAAGTAGCTTGCTCCTTGCCTTGAAGTGATCTTAAATGGGCCACATACATCGGTGTGTATTAGTCCAAGTAAGTCTTTGGCCCTTTCCACTTGATGTGTGTAAGGTTTTCTTGCCATCTTACCAGACATACAAGGAACGCATTTTTCAAAAGCCCTAAGGTCAGTTGAATTGAGAAGTCCATCGTGTTGCAACTTTTCAATGCGTTTCTTGCTGATGTGTCCAAGACGACAATGCCACAAGAGAGCAGAGTCCAAGTCTAGTTTGGCTCTTTTGTTGCTAACAGTATATATAGAATTTTCATTTGTATAAGAATTAGACAAATCAATTTCAAAAATACCATCCCTTGGGATAGCACTAAAATAAACCATGTTATTCCTAGAAACTTGAATTGTATTATTCACGAAGCGGTTAATAAAACCATCTTCGTACAAACGGGAAACTGAAATTACTCCTCTAGTAATAGAAGGAGCATAATGACAATTGTTCAAAACAATAACTAATCCGCTAGGGAGAGATAAATCAAAGATGTCAATTGCTTCCACAGCTTCACGTTGACCATTACCCACGTACAAGCTCAGAGCCCCCGGCTTTAGTTTCCTACTTGCCCTTAGACCCATGCGTTGTATTACAAATATGAGTACCACAACCAGTGTCATAGATCCATGATCTGTTAAGGAAAGTATTGAGTTCTATAACGAAGATACCTGAACCACCACCAGCTCCAGAGGCTGTGTTCTTTTTCTTCTTTAGCAACTCGGCTAAGTACTGAGGACAGTTCCTCTTCCAATGTCCTGTCTCACCACACTCATGACAGATTGAGTCCTTTGCGGGATCTTCCCTCTTGGGTGGAGGGGGAATCTTGGGCTTGGGAGCATAAGCGTGCTTATTTTTCCCATTCCCTTGATTTTGTCCCCTAGCAGCCTTTGAGGGTTGCGGTTTGTTGTGCTTTTTGCCTATCTGGACTTTACCCGATTGAATAGCATGTAGAGCAGGAGCGTTGTTTTTGGGCAGAGTTTGCTCATGAAGTTTTAGCATAGCATGCAACTCGTTAACAGTCTTCCCCAGGCTATGCATGTTGTAATTCTGCACAAACCCATCAAATTCCTTACGGAGACCGATAAGAATCAGACTCACAGCAAGGCCAAGTGTCACGGGGTGCCCCAAACGCTCTAGATTGTCAATATAGCCCTTCATTTTAAGAACGTACGAGCTAACTGACTGCCATTCTTCCTGTTTACAGGCGTGAAAATCACGCGTAGTCTGCAGAGCTTTTAACTCCTTTAGCATGTCATTAGCATGGAGATTTTCCAGATTTCGTTGGATTTCTGGCTCCATGGTCATGAGCATGAGTCCAGCAATCTCTTTTGATCCTTTAACCCAAGCAGTATGAGCTGCAAGGATTTCAGGAGCAACATGCTGACCCGCAGGAGCTACAGGAGCAGGAGGAAGTGGCTGCTCTAGGTAATTCAACTTATCATCAATTGATAGTACAATCCTAAGTTGTCTATACCAATCAATAAAGTTGGGTCCAGTCAGTTTTTGCTTCTCGAAGAAGCCCCTGAAGACCGAATTGTTAGCTGACGAGGTTGTCATCTACAATTGTGAAAAAGTTCAAATATTAGTATTGTCGATAATTAAATTCTTAAAGGAATTAACTACCCAATTAATTACTAATAAGACTAAGATCCAACTTGACCTCCCACTTATTACAGAAGGTCTGACCAACGTGTAAACAAGTAGGGCAAGAGGTAAGCGACGAGCGTTAATTGCATGGAATGCAACTCTTAGATTTATGAGACTAATGACATTAGTAACTCTTATAGTAATGTCAAAAGCATATTTGGTCTCATCTTATGCCTCGGGTCCGAGGTCTGACCAGGAAACTCGATTTAAGTCCACCAAAACAGAACGTGCGAAAATTGATATAGGTCTGACCTATGAAAAAAATTCGCCATGGGTTTGGCAAGGCCCTTAGGTCTGACCAGAGAAGTCAAGCCAAAGGCACGTGTTCTAGGTTTGGCTGGCATAGACTTAAAACTTCATATAAGGGTATACACATAAATGTGACAAAGTTGTGTACAAGAAGCATGCAAAACATCTTGTAGCACAAAGTTAAGAAAACATTTTGTTAACCTTTTGGTATAGCAATCATTTTGTCAAATGTTCACGGTAGCTCCATTTAGGACGCACAAAGAAGCGGAGAAACAGGTCAGCGCGAAGCGTATTAAAAACCTGACTTCATTTGGGGAATCTTACTTCAACCCGCCTTAAACTTCTCTTTTAGTTTGTCCATAATGGGTGAGCCATACTTCCAATTGACTAATGATGCTATGTATGTTAAGAAACCCCTTTTGTTAACATTTAGTTTTATTGATGCCAATATGGTGGGATTACAAATTGATCAACCCTATATTGTACTCCTACTTAGTCCGAAGACAAGTAATTCCAATAATTCCCTCATATGCCGAAGCATGTAGTGGGGCGGGAGAAAATTAAAGATCAATTCAACCCCATATCGCGCATGTAAAACTAAAGCTTCACAAGAAATCAAATTTCATAGTTTTTATGTCCATATTAATTTGTCCAAAAACCCCGGTTTCACAAATAACACATAATTGGTCACAAGGAATAAAATTATGTGTGTAATATTAGACATGTTCAATCCAAATTACTTTATAAGTATTAGTCCGGTTTTAAGAGTTTCATAAAATCTATATTTTGCAAATATTGACTAGACACAAGGCATATCACATATAAGCAATTAAAACAGACTAATAATGGATTGAAAATTGAGGAACAACTCTTAAAATGAAAGCAGTAAATCACATAATGCCTCGAGTTCTCAAAAGAGTCTTCCCCAATTGGAGAACCATAAGACTCTCACTAGGTTTTCTGCTAAAGTGCCTAGATCGCCACATACATCATATAACATGATTGCGTGAGTCTTACAGCCGAGATAAAACAAGAATAGATTAACATAGCAACTTAATTAACAATTTAATTTTAACAAAAATACACTAAATCGTGGCTTTTCTAACTAACATTTTAATCAATTTCTCCTTATCCTCCATCTCCTTAATTTGATATTGGAGTTCCTCCATATGCTACCTCTGATTAGTTCTAAGATCGTTTTAAAGACACTGAAAATAACAAAACGATGTTTTTTGTGAGTTCAAGTAACGGAACTGAATCGTTGTTATATGGTGTATTTGATGAATTAGGTTCTTTTTGTGAACATGGGGAACCCGTATTTTTCTATTCTTGTGCTTTTTCATCTTATGCTAAAGAAAGTTGTTGGAATTTGTTTATCCAGACTTAAATTGAGCCAAATATAGCATGGGTAAGGGATCTTATTGAATTAACTAACATTCCACTTATTTACGATATTATCTTAAGAGACAATGATTTTCAGAATTATTTTTGATGTTTTGAATGGTTATCGACAATTTTTTTCTTCAACATTCGATAATTAAGGCAAATACATTAGGGAAATCAGGAAAGCTAATTACAAGAAGTGTTAAAGTAGGAAAGAGAGAGATTATATCGTTGACGAATATATATGCGATATATTGTTGTTATTCGGTTAGTAATCCGTTGCATTGCGATTTTTGAGGCAAGGTTCTTAATGACTTCAACTCATCTTCTCCTCGCCTATGTACCAAGGATATGATTACGGAGGAAGTGGGCAATAATGAACGATAACCACCAAAAGTTCAACGGTATCTACAAACGTTTAAAACGTTTGAGTAAAAGTAGTGAAAACGAAGTTGATATTCTGAATGGTATACGAGTGCGTTTAAAGACGGGCAATAAAGGAAGAGTGTTTACCCAAACGGGGCGTAGGACATCTTGAGTAAAGACTACAAGTGAAATCCGTTTGAACTAGATGATTTAGAGCTTTTAACCCAAAACCCAATGTAACCCCAGAAACCAAACGACCCCTAAAATACTCAAGGCCTTTTGGCTATTAGTATGTGAGTTGGCCACCAATTACAGGTTGTTGATTTAAGCCTCGCTTGAGGCATTTGTGAGATATGTGATATATGCTGTGAAAAATTTGCGGTTCTAAAAGAACTAATAGAAATAATAAAAATCAAACAACAGAAAGAATTATATTATTGATGAATATATATATATATATATATATATATATATACATATATATATATACATATATATATATACATATA
>BQNB010141044.1:4717-15389 GCA_026074375.1 Tanacetum coccineum
AATGTATCGTATTTTAAACGACTCTTTTTGAGGCCGTTCTCATATCTTGTGCTATTGATTTGTAATGTAACGCCCTCGGATACTCATTATTCGCTGCGACCCAATTTGGGGGTGTTACAATGTAAGGTTCTATCCTATTCCCCACCCTTAACAAACCTGGTATTATCATCATAGCTCTTTGACACATGGGAGGATCCACCCAGTCCAAATAAATACAACGTTTACCATTGATCTGTTGGCAAGTAAGGAACCTACGACCTGGATTAATATCAGTCCATGATGTTTGGGTGATTGCATGATGCCTACAAAAACATAACGCCATTGATCTTAAGGGTTAGGGTTCTTAGGAGTAGTTTTTGATTTGGTGAATTGGGAATAAATGAGGCGAGGTATCAAGGGGAGATATAAGGTGTGGAATTTGGTGGGAGATGGGAGGAAGAAATAGGGTAACGTTGTTAGTCCTTTAGGTGATAAATAAATGTGAAGGAATAAAATTGCCCCTGACCAAACGAGAACTTAACGAAAATATGGAGGGGATTAGGGTCAAAGGGCTGGTCAACCCATTTGGGTCAACCACATGGACGTCTAATGTAATTATCGAGGCAATAGGACGAAACATGAAATTTGGGCATAACCACAAGGACCAAACATGTAATTAACTCTTTTTTGTTTAATCTGAAAAAGAAAAAATTAGAAAAAAAACAAAAACAAAAGAGTTGTTTGTTCTAAAGAGTCCCAAGTTTCACAAACACTTGCAAGTATATATAAAACCCAAACAAGAAACAATAAAACTCGATCGTATCGCTGAATCATTCCTCTAAAAAACCATCCCATCTTTCTTTGTTTCTTGTTAGTTAAAAATCATGGCCAATTTTAGGGCATTTTTCATCTTCACACTTCTTCTCCTCTCATCATCATTCCTAATTCAAGGTATATCATCTCATCTCAGATCTAGATTCATTCATCGATCAAGATCCAATTTTTATAACTCACTTATTCAATTGGATCAAACTAGATTCATGCACTATTCTTTTAGATCTGTCAATGTGGGTTATGCTCTTTTTTAGTTGACTTTTTATAGTTGACTTCTGTCATTGGTTAGGTTTTTTAGGCACATGCATGTATTGATTCAAGAAATTGTGCTAATTTGATTTTATTTAATGTAGGAAATGAAATGTGTTTAATTTGAGATTGGGATAATAACAAAAAAATGCATGTAACTTGTCCATTTTTGTTGTTCTGTGTTGTTTTTTTTTTCTATTAAAACAACAACTTTTCAGATTTCGACATTGTGTGTATTTTGTTGATGTACAATGACCATTTAACATTCGATGTTAACATGGTGGTTAAAATATGTAAGGGTAGAATGGTCACAAAATGCACACAAAAGTCGAAATTTGAAAATTTTGTTTTTTTAATATTAAAAAAAGGCTACACATAACAAACAAAAATGGACAATTTAGATACATTTTTTTGTTATTATCCTTATAAGATGACTTTTTATGCGAGTTCCTAAAGTAGTTAATTTATGGTTTTTAGGTGTTCATGGTTTTTTAGGTTTATGTGTCTTGATTCCACAAATATTATCATGTTCATTGAGAGAAAATGAAACTTACCGGACTCTTTTTATGTTATTTAACTTTCTATATGGTTTAATTTTGCTTGATAATTGTTTATACCTCTATAAAAATCATGAGGATTATGTAAAAATCAAAGCTTGAAACTTAATTTTGACCAATAATCTTCATTTTGTGAATATGCTGTAAATACAACAATGTTTGTTGAGTTATTTGGTAATTAGTGGTTTTGTGATGTAGTTGCTAGGTCTCAGTCTGATCCAGACTCGGATAACGCTGAACTTGTGGCGGAAACTGTTGAGGAAGGAGGAGCTGGGAATGTTGGTGATGAAGCTCAGGATTTTGGTGTTGGGAATTACAATTCGGCTCCTGGGGTGGAAACCGTTTGTGTTTTCCCTAAGAACATTGGAAAATGTAAGTGAACTTACAGTGTATTGCTCGATTATCAGAGGTCTTGTTATCATGTTTAGCTTCTTAGTGTTTTTATTATTTGCTTGTTTCTTCAGTGGTTGTAGCAGGACAAGAGACTGAAGTTCTAATTGGGTTGAAAAACGAGGGTAATGTTTTATGTTGTCACTAGTACTTTGAGCTGTATGTTTGTGTATTGAAAAATGGTCTTACTTGTTTTGGTTGATTTACAGGGGAGCAGAATGTGAAGGTCCTTGCTATTCATTCTAGCGTTCATCTTCCTTATGATCATCGCATGTTGGTCCAGAATCTGTCTACAGTGGTAATATATCTTTATTTACTGCTCATACCAATATGTTGAAAAACGGGAACTCGATAATGGATCAAAAAATGGAACTTGATCCTTTTTGCTACGGTAAAAATATTAATTTGACAAAAATCTTATATGACTTATGTTTGTTTACCTTGCTAGGCTTTCAACAAGGCATCAGTTCCTGCTTCAGTTCAAGCTACATTTCCCTATGTTTTCGCTGTCAGCAAATTCTTACAGGTAGAAATCTGTTTGCATGTGTACAAACTTTACATAATTGGTAGTTTAGTATTCAGGGTATCCCATATATGTTAAAAGCGTTCAATCACGAAATGGTGAATTAATGACCAGTGAACATAAATTCTGTTTCATCAGCCATCATATTGACGAATAACACTTGGAATAGCAAGTTGATATTATTATGATTCTAAAACTTATGACTAAAATTTCTTAATGTAGAATCTATGAACCAAAACTTATTGACAGCAATAAATAAGGTATTTTTGCTGATTTCATAGAAGAGTTGTAGACTTGTAGTGAACAGTTGGCACAAGAATTGGTTATTATGATTAAAGCTGTTAGGAACAGTTAAATGCCGACATATTTTTTTCTGTATATACCAAATCATGTTTATTGTCAAAAAGACATTTCAAAAGTTCTTTGACATTAGACAAAATACTTTCATCTTCATCATTTAGTTGGCTATCCGGGTAAATTTGAAGTTTTGAGATCAAATATCTCAGAAATACAAATAAGCATTTTAGCATGACTAACAATAATTGTTATTTTAATCTAAATTTTGACTTGTGTGTCAAATTGTTGTTACAGTAGGTTTGCTGTTTTCAGTAAATAATCTTAATAAACATGGTTCAGTTATCTTGAGAGAAGTGAAGTGATTAAAATGGTTAGATTTGTGCGTAATACACTTATCATAAAATTAGCGTATAATGATTCTCAAAGGATCCATAAATTGATAAAAGTGGTGTTCCCGGCTCTGTGTCATCAATGCTAAATTACAAAACTAACAAATTGGGTTTTTATTGCAGCCTGGAACATTCGATCTAGTTGGGACGATAGTTTATGAGATTGACCAGGTACCATACCAGAATACCTTCTACAATGGCACCATTGAGGTTACTGAAGCTGGTGGTCTTGTTAGTGTTGAGACTGTGTTCCTGGTTTCCCTAGGACTTGCTTCTCTTGTCCTCTTTGGCTTGTGGGTTCGCACTAAGCTTCAAGTCCTTTCCAAGGTGAGAAATTTATATTATAGAATATTTTTGATTAATTATGAAAAATGGTATTTGCATTCCTATTGTTATGCTTGCACCCAAATTTGATTTTTACATCTGGATAGAGATGAACAATGGGGTGTTTAAATATTGTCGACCACCTTCTTGTGAAAGCATCAAAAAGCCATTAGAGTATTCAAGAATGAGCACTTACCAAAGAACACCATCTTACTTGACACTTTTTGTGCTATATAGGCGGATAGGCCATCCATGCACATTTTATTTTTTATTTTTTCGTTGTATCAGCAAGAATATTTACTCATTTGCAGCAACACCAAGTGTGATGGTTAAAAAATCACCACCTCCTTTTCTAACACATCTGTTAATAGCCAACACCTCACACGAATATTGGTATAAGTTATAATTGGGCTGCACACATAATAAAAGAGAGTGGTAACATCGCTTCCCAATCTATTTCCTTTCCCGTTGATGTTTAATACAGTTCGATCCTTTTATGCTCTTGCATTTCACTTCGTGAATGTGTTTTTTCATCAGTTATTTTTGGTGACATTACATGGGCGTTCGGTAGGAAATCTTTAGAGTTACATTATAAACTTTTGGTGGCGACTTTAATTATACTTTTGTTTAGTTTTACAGTATATGGGATAGCCCAGAAATGTGAATTTGATCTGGAACTACATTAAGCCTAAGTTTTTTTTTTTCGGTCAAGGTTTTTCATGTGCTGTTCCATTTATGCTGTTTTTTATACAACTTACAACTCTTGTCTCTTGGTGCAATTGCTTAACTATCCTTGTTTCCGTGGTGTATTTATCCTGACTCAGAAAACTAAGAAGATAACAAAGATTGAAGTTGGAACTCGCACTGTTGATGCATCCATGGATGAGTGGCTGCAGGTTTGTGTATTTCCTTTTTATAAATGATTCAGATGCGTTTTTTCTTTATATTTCTTTCATAATTGTAGCTAAATCGCCTCTTAGTTTGTGCCTATGGATTTAAATGATGAAATGCATGTGTTTGCTAATGAACAACTCGTTTTATTTACAGGGAACTGCTTATACTCAATCACAGTCCACCAAATTGAAAAAGAAAAAGTAGAGTGATAGCTCGCTCTTTTTGTAGCTGATGTTGAGAAAATGTTCTCTGTTGTAGAATGAGCAACAATACTCGTTTTCTTGGAGCTTTAGCTAGCACTTACAGACATTTGTTTTTTTTAGAGTGTTCTATTTATTTAATTGCAAATTAACTTTTTGTCAAAGTTTTGTTGAGTGTCTTTGTGTGCCGTGGGTTCGATTTTGCTTCTATTTGTGTTAATGGTTTTTACTGGTACTGCAGATGCTTAATTATCAAATATCAATCATATATTTTTAATCAAATATCTTCATATATCGTTATAAGAGGAGAGTTTTTTTAACATACTAAACAAAGGGAGAAATTTCAACCACTCACTTTTTTGTTAAAGTTATGAGATGTTAATTAATATTTAATTTAAAAAGTCAATTACACCTATTTTTTATTTAAATATATAACGAATCGTTAATCGTTAAAAAAAAATGATACCGTCACGACCAACATTTAGTTATCTTTTTATATGTGGGCACTTTCGTATACTTTCGACATAAAAAAATTTGTTGTTTTCTACACGTTTTCTTAGCCGTACAAAAATTCAAATTACATATCACGTGTGATTTAATACTAATATCTAAGTTCGAACACTCTCACATCCGTACTAAATTTGACATAAGTATTTGTCTATAAATCAAAACCTTTTCCTGGCTTTTGCGATGAAAAAACTTACATTCTTGCCTTTTCAACCATTTCACACACGTTGTATTCGAATTATAAATTATAATAGTTCATTTATAAGACTTCTATAATCAAATGTGAAAAAATCACAGTTGGTAAAAAAAAACATATATGATTAAGATCACATGTGAGAAAAACCACATGTGATTATATTATAATATTCAAATTAGTATTTAATTACATGCGACTTCTCATTCAAGTTTCAACAATAAAGGAAAAAGGAAAAAAAAGGACGTAAAATCTGATAAAAACATGACAAAACGAAAAAAATGGTTTGTCGAAAGTATAACAAAGTGTCATCTATAAAAATATAATTAAATGCTCGTCACGATGGTTTTTTTCGCTTAACGAATAACGCTTTAAGAGATTAATATTTGAAAAAAAGGATGAAAGTGGCTTTGTTAAAAATGAGTAGCTGAGATTTGTCCCTTAGTAATGTGGGTAAATGTTTGGTATGTAAATAAACTTAAATCATTATTATAAAATATTTAAACAGTTAACTAACTTTTGTAAATAGTCGAAAATAATATGAAAAGAAAAGTGAATAAAAGTGTGAAAAACTATCATACCCCTCAAGATATTTGTTGAGGTAAATTTACGTAGGCTGCTTGTGCTTGGTAAAAGTGACCTCAGCGGTGATAAATGTCGAGTTCAGCTTGGTTCCTCCGGAGCTTGGTCCTTCGTCTCCTAGTTGAAAGTAAGAAAGAGCACCGTTAGCTCGCCTCGGGGTGTGAATCCGGGACCAACTCCGGCGTAAGAGTAAGTATGGTGGTATGAGATAAATGCGGAGAATATAAAGTATGGTCCGGAGTAGGTGTTGTGTGTATCGTCTTGGGGAAATGAGCCCTCCCTTTATACTATTTGGGATTCACTACAAGACATAACCGTGGGGCTCTCTCTTGGTACAAACTGTCAGCCTTGTGTCATACCAAGGACTGTGGTCCTTCGCGAGGACTGTACCTTTTGTCGGACTGTTCCTTAGGTGCCGCTGCGCTAGGACGGAGCTAATAACTCCGGACCTGATATGTCCTTCGACATACCAGCTTCTTCGGAATTCTGGTGGTGACTCCGGACCTGACTTGTCCTTCGACAAGTCAGCATCTCGGGATTGTTTGTTTAGTTCAGCCCTTGTTAGTTTGGCAGAAACATCTAAGCCAGATTTATCCTTCGGATTTCCGGGGGAGACTATACCTCATCATGTCCCCCCAGTCTAGTATCCGCCAAGCTAGCTTGTCAGTGCTAGACTTAAATGTGCTTTGCGTCATTAATGTTCTGCTTTTGCGAACGTAGCTTGTTTTTTGTCCATACGTTTTCTTTGCGACGCGTCATGTGATAACTTCCCAATCGTCGTGTCTTTTCCTTCTTTCCCTATAAATAGCAACCCCCTTTTTACTTTTCGTTTTACCCCTGATATAGTAAAAAACACATTGTTTCCGGAGCTATCGTTTTTGGTTTCTGCCGCTGCTTACTTTGCTCCGGATTCTTCCCTTTCCTAGGCACCTTTTTCTTTCCTTCCTACTTTTTCAATTATGGCTAAAAAAGATATGAATCTTTATCATTCTCGACTCACCCCAGATGATCTAAACGATCTGATCATCAAATATAAGATACCGCGTGATCTCCACCATCGGCTACCCTCAGAGGATTTTGTGATGTCCGAGCTTCCGGACGATGCCATTGGTATTTATCATCGGATGTTTGACTTTTCTGGTGTCCCCATTCCTTTTTCATCGTGCCTTCTGGCCCTTATCAAACATTACAGGGTCCACTTCTCTTAGTTAGGTCCTCTGGGTCTTAATAAGGTCATTACCTTTGAGGTGTTGTGTCGGTCTTTACAGATAGAGCCGACGGTGAACTTGTTTAGGGTTTTCCAGACTTTGTTCAAACAAGGTGATTGGTTTTCATTTGATAAGCGTCGTGCTCCTTCTCCAGTCTGTATTGATGACAATCGTTCTTGCATGAAGCATTAGAATATTGGGTTCTTTTTTATTGATAGGCGGGCTACTCCGGATGCTATGGTTTGGAGAGATCCGGACGCAGAGGTCTGCTGCTGGTTCTTTTAACATGGCTGATGTGCGCCGTCTAAGTGCACATGTTATAAAGTTAAGGGATATGCCTGAGGGCGTGTTAGTTTTATCTGGGTTGAGTCGTGTTTGGAAGAGTCGTGTTTGTGATCCGGTGCTTCGGGGTGTCGATGGAAATGGTATGGGGTGGGTTTTAACTATTTTGTGTTATGCCCTTGGCCTCTGTTGCTTGCATTTATTGTTTTTTTTCTTTTTGCAGTTATGGGTATTCATGATTTTCTCTGCCTTCCTGAGTGGACCGGTGCTGAGGTCCAGGAGGAGCCCCATTTGGATGTTAGGCCAACCCTTCAAAGGCTTCCCTTTTACTGCACTCCTTCTGCTGCGGCCGATGTTGTTATTCCTGATCCTAATCCGGAGGATCTTGCCGTTGGTACCCCTAGTTCCAAGATTGTTTCTAAGGCCGAAGCTTCTCAGAAGCGAAAGGCCTCTACTTCTCAGAAGCGAAAGGCCTCTACTTCTGGTGCCACTTCGAGCCATGTTGCTAAGTGCACTAGGCCTGCCTTGGCTCAATCATCCGGTAGTACTACTCGCCCTAGTTTGTTTGTGGGCGATGATGATGAAAGTGATGACGATGATGCTTGTGTTGAGATTCTATTGATTACTCCCCTTCGTTCTGCTTCTATGATCCCTTCCTTAGGGAACCAGAGTGGGAGCTCCGTTGCTCCTTCTGCTGAAGGCTCTAACACCCGAGGTAATTGCTTTTGATTTCTGCCTTGTTTTCTTCTTTGTCTTCTTTCTTTGTCTTATTGTGTTTTTATTTTATAGATTACCGGAGTAAGGGCGTTATGGTTGATGATGCTGCTGCACCGTTTACTGGTGTAAGCCGACCGAGACCGTCCTCCGGACCTGCTCTCTCATTTAGGGATGTTTCCGGTGATGCTATTCATACGGACTTCTTTCCTTTTTTCGGTGGTCCTTATTATGCCACATATCCTGAGGACGGTGTTGCTGGGAACTGTGAGTTTATTCGGGAGGAGTGGGATGCTCCATACTGACCTACTTTCGGAGTTCTGACGAAGGAGGTTTTCAAGGACGCTGCTGTTTGCAAAACTATTGTTGATCAGTTTCCCACACTGGGAGAGATGGTCCGAGTTTAGAGTCTGTCCGATGATCAATTGACCGTGAAGATGAGTGTCCTGCATTGTATGATGATGTCGCATGGTGGTGAGCTTCTTGCTCGCTATCGTGGGTTGAGTCAATCTCATCATGAGTATATGTTGTCAACAGATTCTAGGTTGAAGGGTTATGAGGAGAAGGCTGCTAACATGACTGGGTTGGAACTTCAAGTGTCTGCATTGAAGAAGCAGGTTTCTGGGCTTAATGACCAACTTTCTTCCTCCGATGCTTCTTTCGCAAAGTCCAAGGCGAAGGGGAAGGAGAGGAAGAAAAAGATCAAGTCTTTTACTAAGAGTCTAGATAATTTGCATACTGAGGTGCCTCCGAATGTTCAAGGGGATACATATTGCTTTCCGAAGCAGACATCATACTATCACGCCTAGCCCTTAAACTTGCCTGGTTACTAGCTCGTTAAGTATTGTTTTATTTTGTTTGTGTAACCACCGACTATGTTCGGTTGATTGTGTTGCCGACTTCGTTCGGCTTGTAATAGGTACTTTGTAATATAATTTCCCTTTTAGTATAATCCACTCTTTGGTATGCCGGTTTATTTCTCATATCCTGTTTGTAATGTTTATACGTTTATATCTAGCACTTTAGCATTGGTTTATGCCCTAAAACGCCTTATGTTTGCTCATATTATATGTTTTTTGTATGATCCGGACGATAACATACGGACCATTTCATATACCGGAGCAAATGTTTATTAGCTATGTTCGTACACATTACAGGTTGCTTGTGTTTCTGCCCTCATTAGTTGGTATATGTTCTCTCCACAACGTTGTTGTTCATCGGAGTCTTTTGCTCGAAAGGAGGTGATCACTATGTCTCCTCTTCCGGCCTCATGCTAAAGTTTTCGTGTTTTAACTTTGCCTTCCCATATGTGTTGAAGAATTCCCATAGGTGAGCTGACATTTTGAAAATGGCTACCTCAGATGGGTTACATAGTGCTATTAGACATATGCCACTATTACAAGTTCATTCAGTTACCCCCACTAGCTTCACGATTGTAATTTAGTTCTGCTCTTGGCGCATTGCTTGCCACTTTCCCCTTCTTGTTGCTTCTTGCTGCTTCTTGTCTCTTCTAACAATGGTCTTGTTTTGATACCTGCCGATACTTCCTAGTTGAGGAATTCCAGCTTTATAGTTGCCAATCCTGTTAACACTTTGATATGTGAGAAATCACATATCCTTATTATATCCAAAATGGCCCTTAAAAGATCAAAATGTGCAAAAATAAGCTTGTATTTGTGTATTTTGTTGTTTGTGAATGTGTAGGTACGGATAGTGCAAAAATCACAAGAAAACGGTCAAAGCTGGACAAACACAGACACAAGAACGGATAGAGTGCAAAAGAGCCGGAAGAATCTAGCAAAAGGTCAACATTGGTCAACCTACAAAATGCCAAAACCCTCAAAATACCCAAAATGCCCTAAATGTTAAACCAAATTTCACTATAAGACCCTAAACCCTAACACCGTTATCTCTTTTTTATAAAAAAGATAACGGTCATTATCTCTTTTAACTATAAACCTTATAACCAAGCCTTTTTCACCCGGCCCATTTCTTTTTATAAAAGCCCAAGTCAAACAACCCAACATCCCGGGTCAAACTCAGTTATAAAAAGAAAAGAAAAGGCGGGAAATATTATTTGTTACTATTCATCGTCTTCTCCATTTAACCCACACGTCAAAATCAAAATGTTAATTCAAATTAATGACATGGCTCAATGATTCTAATACCAAGCTCCACGCTGGCAAAGTTAGACGTCACCAAACCCTTCTATTGGTCCAAACAAACAAAGGAGGACACGCGGAATCCTAAAGAAGCACATATGGATGTAGGATTTTACACTAAATCCTTTGCTAAATAAGCACAAGTACTTTGACACATGGATTGCCACGCTGACAATCTGTGTGCTCACTTATTTGATCCAACGGTGAAAGATTGGTATCCAATGATTAGAGATGAATGATTAATCAGGATTAGAGGGAGCGTCTAACAAACTTCAAGACCTGGAACCTTCTTCTTTGGGTATAAATAGCAAGCTTCCTCACACACATGAGGGATGATAAGGAGTTAGATAGATTTTTATATATTAGCTTATTAAATTTTTGTTTAAAA
>BQNB010141045.1:6660-17322 GCA_026074375.1 Tanacetum coccineum
CGGCGCCAAAAATTGATTTCAATCCCTTGGTATATATAAATATATATAATATAAATATATAATAGGATAATATCAATTATAGAAGAGTGAGTAAGTATTCCGTAAGGCTTTTTAAGAAGGAAATTACTTTTACCTAAAGTAAAATCCCAAAAAAGCCTTCCCGAGTCGTGTCTCGACGATGTGCGAATTTGAAAATCGAGGTTATGTTTGTGATCGCGTGTTTGAATGATCAATATTTGATTTGGATTCTATTTCTATAATTAAAATGCAAAAACAAGTAAAGGCACGCTAAAAACTAAAGCAATTAAAGATTTAACCCTAAAAACGATAACGGGATCAAAATCTATTCTTTAAAAACCTAAAATCTACAAATTTAACCCTAAAAATGGAAATTTAATTTTTAACAGTCCTAAATGATAAAAGAAAATTTTAGAAAAAAGAATTATATTTTTCTGACTTTTAAATTTTTTAATATGAATTAAAAACACTTTTAATCTAAAAAATGAATTAAAAATACTAAACTAATTTGTAAAATTCTGAAAAATTCAAGAAAAGTACTTTGCACTATGCTAAACCTAAGAAAAATAAAATGGTTCAAACAGCTTATTGAAATAAGCAGGAAATAAGCTAGAATAAGCTGTTAAGCAAAATGGCTAAAATGAGTATAAATAAAAAACAATGCAAGTTATAACTGAAAAAGACCCAAGGGCAGATGGTTATGAGTGTGTGTGTTAAGGTGCTTGTGCTATAAAGGAGAGGTCACAGGTTCGACCCCTGTAGCCTCACTTTTTGAAAAAAAACATTTTTTTAAATTTCTTTTTAAAAAGATAATAAATAAGCTAAAATAACAAACTTTAAAAAATCAACTTTTTACCAAAAGTGACGAATTTGCTTTTTTAACACTAAGCCTAAACTGTTGGGCTTTTTAAAGACCTAATAAGCAAAGGACAACTAAATAGGCTAGAGCATGCTTATTCCTAAACTTAATAAGCACAAAGAAATGGAAATAAGCACACTAAATAAGCTGAAAGGACATTAAAAGCATTAGGACAACAGACATATATTGACAGTTTAAAAAGGACTTATGCACCAAACTTTTATGCTAAAAATAAGACTACTAAGCACATGGAAAAGGCTAAAAAGTTAAAACAAGTAAAGACTAGGACTCAAAGAATTCAAGAAAACAAAAATTAAGGAAAATGGTTAAGAGAATAAGCTGAAAAAAGCCTTTGAAATTGACTGACTCAAACTGATGTACTTGCAGGCCCAATAATAAGCTAGTAAAAGCTATTTTAAAACCACAAAAAGCTTAAAAATATTAAGCTTATACTACTAACTACTTGTGCAAGAAATTTCAAAGCTTAAAACTAACATTTACTTGACTAAATTTAAGATTGAAAAATGACTTTTTTAAACTTTTAAAGCTAAAACAAGAGTTGACAGATTTTGAGTATAAAAACCACAAGGCAAATGCACACTTAACCAATTCTTTTACTACTGCATTTTAACACAAAATGGACCATGACCAAAACCTTAAAACTCTCTTTAAGCAAGAATTGGAAAATAAGCAGTTTGAAAAAATTCCAAGACCTTAGATTTAGAAAACTTATAGAAAATACCTTAAAACTTATTTTTAAACTTTAAAAACTTGTTAAAAAATATTAAAACAACTTAAAGGAGATTGTTAAAGTTGGCTTAATGACCCAAAACAATTTTAAACCATTTTTGACCCATTTTACCTTCTTAACCCAAACACCCCTTTAAGTTTTCAAAATTCAATTTAAGCTTGATTTAAACTAGTTTAAGCTAAGTTATTTAAAAACAGATAACCAATAATCAATATTAAGCAATTTTTAATAGAGGATAAGCACTTTTGAATAAGCAAACATATTAAGCAGTATTAAGTTATAACCAACAGTTTTAATGAAAAACATAAGCAATTGATATCTAAACAACAAGTAAGCATAAATAAGCTATAAACATTAATAATAAGCAGTGATACACAGTAAAAAGCAAAAATAAGCAAGGAAAGTAAATAAGCATAAGTACTAAAAATGGGAACTTACTAAAGCCTTTGCTCAAAACAAGGTTAAATGCTCAAAGTGCTTATTCTGCAAGCTCTAACTTGTTGTAAATAAGCTAGTAGGGTCCAATAAGCCCATCCCAATCTGGCTTATCTTTCACATTAAGCTGAGGTAATTTAAGAGTGAGAACTTAGTTAAGCTTTTGAAAAAGCTTAACTGAGTTATACATGAGTAAATGAGCTGATTAGCTTATGAAAATGGCTTTAGAACATAAATTAAGCTTAAATGCATTTAAATAAAAACAGAATTAAAACGACAGAATTTTAAAACTTAAAACTTAAATTTCATTAAAACTTAAAAATTGCTTTGAAAAGTAAAGTACAGAGTAAATTAAAGCAGTGTATAAACTGAATATATTAAAGATAGACTACTCATATAATTACATCGTTCGAATGTACAAAAAATAAAGCCCCATTCTTATAGTCTGTTCATGAAGTTATGGGTAGTATGTTAGTTGTGTTTCTTGTGTGAGGGCTTCAAAAGCATAATCATAGCCATCAAAAAAGTCTTGTTCTCCAAGCCAATTCATCACAGCCCTTCATCTTTGTCTTTAAATCATCACCCAATAAGAATTCGAGGGATTGCCAACATAGAATTGGATTTATGTGAAGTGGGGTAGTATGGGATGGAGACGTTTTGTTTGTATGTTACAGGGGAGAAGTGGGGAAGACCCTTAAATAGTAAAAAGGGCAGGAAATTTAGATTTGGATGAACAGGGTAACGGGGTTAATGAGGTTAGGGTGTAAGGACTAACCATGTTAGTCCTTAAGGACTAACGGTGTAAAACATCAGGGACTTATGATGTAATAGAAAATGGGGTAAAAGGACTTGTGGTGTAAAGTTTTTAACTGGATTGGGGTTAACGGGTGTATGGGTTAACAAGCGTAGTGGTTAAGGAGATGTTGGGCATATAAAATTGTTTTGGGCCGGTTATGTGTGGTGGACTTTAGGGCTTTTTAAATACTATAAGATTTATAGTATTAGGCTTAATGGGCTGACCCGGCCCATTAAATGGGTACAGTTGGCCCATTTAAGATTTCTTCGGATTCGGCTTCGTCTTTGACTTTGACTTTTTGATTTTGACTTTTTGCCTTTGACTTTGACTTTTTCACGCTCTTTTCAATCCCATGCTCGGTTTTGTCCATTTTGGCTTGATTTTTGTCTTTTAGTGAATATCCGTTACCTGCGAGAACAAAACGAGGAATAATTTGTTCATTTATGTTCAACAAACAATCAAAACCAATGAATCCAAACTTAGCATGGATATGACTCATGTTTTCAAAATTTTGACTTACAACCCTACCTTCATGAAAGTGTCATTTTTCAAGTATTGCAATAGTGTTTGGTAGTGGCTGTTCGAATTCATTTGATATGAGTAGAATGTAATTACGGGTATTTTGGTGATCTAATCCGGTGATTCGAGGCATTGTCACCTTAAATGAAAGACAAAAATAGGGTCATGTTTTATAGTCTTTTACTTGTAGCATTTTATTTACGTTGTTTCTAGTGTGTGCCTAAATATGACAAATGTGGAGTAACGATTAACTCGACCTAGAAATAAAATCTTAAGAGTTAACCCAAACACTCCTTAATTTAATTTTGCTTATCCAAACATGTCAAAAATACATATGAATATTGTATCTCGAATTTTGTTCATGAGATCATTCTGCATGTATGCAAAAACGTTTTTAGAGTGTATTAACAATGCATAACAACAATTTTATTAAGATCCTAACGTGAGTGATTTAGAAATAAAATTGGGGTTTTGTAAGAAAACAATTTTTGACAAAACACACTTTAATCCTGCAAATTCTATGTCTACGGGAAGCATATTAGTTATAAGTTGTATTCTATTAGTCCTAAGTATACACAATTGCAATAAAAATGAAAAATCCCCAATTTTGAATTTTGGTTCAACAAGAACCCTAGACACAAATTGGAATGAAAATAAATGAAATGACTTACAATTGATGATCTTTATGGTGTTGGGAATGATTATTAGTGTTGATTTGATCTTCAATTAGTGTTTAGGTGGTTGATTTTGAGTTTTGGTGATTTTGGTTTCGTGTTCATCGCACCAGTAGGGAAGGGTGTGTTTGGCTTTGTGTTTTGAAAATTTTTATTAAGTGTTAAGAATTAGACGTCTCCTGGTGGCGGTCCCATATCGATCAAGGGGCCGCCCGAAAAGGTTTTGGGGTCGCTTGAGATATGGGGGCCGCCCGTATTACTGGTTTTTGGACTTTTAAATTTTGACACGAATTTACGATGAAGGGTGACTAATTAATTTGCATTTCGTGAATTAAAAATATTTAACAAGCTTTGGATGAAGCTGTTAAATTGTCACGACGCGGAATGGAACGCGGACTAGAATCAGGACTAGCAGACTAACACGATTTATAGAATGTGTTCCATCATTCCTAAACTAAGACGAAGATATTAAACGATTCACGTTTAAGGGGTTTCATAAGGATTTCGGCAATGTTATCGACAGACGGCACTTTTTTGATAGAGATATGTCCTTTCTGCACATTATCACGAAGAAAGTGGTGACTAATTTCGATGTGTTTGGTTCGAGAGTGTTACACTGGGTTTTTGTCAAGGTCAATCACGTCTTTATTGTCGCACATGATCAGGACGTCGTCGAGTCGAACGTCGTAGTCGATAAGAGCTTGTTTCATCCATAGTGCTTGTTGACATGCCTTTCCGGCGCTTACGTATTCGGCTTCGGAAGTGGATATAGCAAGAGCGGTTTGTTTCTTCAAGAACCAACATGTCAAACAACATCCCACGAACGTATAAATACCGCCAGTGCTCTTTCGGTCCACATAATCTCCTGCATGATCAGAGTCAGCATATACTACTGTTTCTATGCTAGTCCTCTTAGGATACCATAATCCTAAGTGCGTAGTGCCTTTAATGTATCGGAAGATACGCTTAACCACTTCAAGATGAGAGGTTTTGGGAGCCTCTTGGAAGCGGACACAAAGGCAGACACTAAACATGATATCGGGCCTACTTGTCGTTAGGTACAATAAACTACCTATCATGCCTCGATACTTGGTACTATCTACCGACTCACACTCTTCGTCTTTCGTGAGTTTCGTATCGGAGGACATGGTTGGTTTAGAATCTTTTAAGCTAAATTTCTTAAGTATTTCTTTAGTATATTTAGATTGATTAAAGAAAATACCATCTTCCATTTGTTTTATTTGTAATCCAGTGAAGAAGTTGAGTTCGCCCATTATGCTCATCTAGAACTCGTCATGCATGATTTTGGCAAATTCATCGCACATGTCTTGACAAGTCGAGCCGAATATAATGTCGTCAACATATATTTGGACGATGAGGAGGTTTGAACTTTTTTTCTTGGTAAAAAGTATGTTATCTACCATTCCCATTTTGTATTTATGTTTAATAAGAAAAACTTTTAATCTATCATACCAAGATTTGGGTGCTTGTTTAAGACAGTATAAAGCTTTCTTAAGTTTATAAACATGATCTGGTTTTTCAAAGTCAATGAATCCTAGAGGTTATGCCACGTATACCTCCTCATTGATAAAACCGTTCAAGAATGCACTTTTTACATCCATTTGGAATAGATTAAAATCCAAAGCACAAGCATAAGCTAATAGTATTCTAATAGACTCAAGTCTAGCAACTAAGGCATAAGTTTCATCATAACCGATGCCCTCTTGTTGATTATAGCCTTGAGCAACTAACCTAGCCTTATTTCGAGAAACAATACCGTTCTCATCTAACTTATTTCTAAACACCCACTTAGTTCCTATGATTGTCATATTCTTAGGTTGTAGAACTAACTCCCAAACATCGTTAGCAATGAATTGATTTAATTCTTCTTGCATAACGATTATCCAACTTTCATCTGTTAAGGCTTCATTCACATTCTTAGGTTCTATAGTTGATATAAAACAAAAGAAGTTACTTTGGTTTTGGGCTTGTGACCTAAGAGTTCTTTGGTTAAGGTTTCCTATGAGATTATCTAATGGATGGTTTCTAGATTCCTTAATATTGACTACTTCGTCAATCTCTAAAGTTTCATCCTCAATGTCATTTTCTAAGATTTTCTTTTCGGCAACCTTAATTGTTTCTTCTTCTTCTAAGTCATCATCCACCAAGGGTGATGTCTTAGAGGGTGGAGGAGTTTCATCGAATGTCACGTTGAGTGATTCTTCGATTTTCCTAGTGTGTTTATTAAGGATGATGTATGCTTTACTATTTTGGGAGTAACCTAAAAAGACACATTCGTATGACTTTGGGTCAAACTTAGTAAGGTAGTCTTTAGTGTTTAAAATGAAGCACTTGCTTCCAAACACTCTAAAAATAATCAAGAGTAGGTTTCCTACCTCTTAGGAGTTCATAAGGTGTTTTTCCTAGGATGGCTCTAATTAGGATTCGGTTAAGGATGTATGTTGAAGTATCTATGGCATTACACCAAAAATTTTGAGGTAACGATTGTTCATTCAATAATGTTCTACTCATTTATTGTAGTGTCCTATTTTTCCTTTCTACCACGCCATTTGATTGTGGAGTGCGTGGAGCTAAAAAGTTATGTGTAATACCATTGGTATTACAAAACTCTCCAAATTGCACTTCATTATCAAATTCTATGCCGTGGTCGGTTCTTATTGACACTATTATACATCCTAATTGATTTTAAATTCCCCCCGCCCCAGCCCCCAAAACCGAAAGACTCACAACATACACAACCCTAGCACACGCAGACATTACCACTAAATCACACCCAACCCCCTACGAACCCACCCCAACCGATACCTTCCTAATTTTATTTATATTCTAAATCACGTAAATTATAATGGGAATCTATCAGGGGTGTAAAAACCTCTACATGATAGGCAGGGGGAGGGGGACGGAACACCCCATCCCGGGGGCGCGGCAGAGCCGCTTGGGACAGCCACAGTTGCAGACGGCCTAATCCGTCGAGACGGTCTTGTGGGCTCATGGAATAGGGGGGGGGGGGGGGGGGACGATACTCCTTTTTTGGGAGGGCTGACTCATACGTCTCTCCTCCAATAAATGCTCTTTGATCGTTGTTCTTTGGCGGCTTTGAACATTCTCCAATGAGGTGATTTGGATCACCGCATCTAAAACATTTTCTTTCACTTTTACCATAACCATCACTTCTACTTCTTTGGAATGTTTTTCTATCGCCTCGTGGTTGTCTTACAAATCTTCCTCGTCTCTTGAAGAATTTCTTGAATTCCTTTACGGCCATAGCATACTCTTCGTCTTCACTATCGGAGCTTGAGCTATCTTCATCACTTACTTCCTTTTTCACCTTTAATGCAAGAGATCTACTTTGTTCTTTCTTGCCTTTGACCGTTTCCAAATCTTTCTTTATTACTTCTTCATAGACTTTCAAGTTTCCAATTAGTTCGTCAAGAGGTAAGGTTGTTAGATTCTTTGATTCTTCAATCGCTGTGACTTTCGCGCGCCATTTTGGATGTAATGCCCTAAGAAATTTCCTAACACAATTCTTGCTAGAAAAACCTTCATCAAGTGCTTTTAGACTAGTAATAATAGTGTTAAATTTAGCAAATGCATTATCTATTGACTCCTCTTCCGGAATCATAAATTGTTCATATTGTTGAACAAGAAGATCTATTTTGTTAGCTTTGACTTGATTATTACCTTGATGAGTGATTAATAAAGTATCTCAAATTTCTTTTGCGGTTTGACACATAAATTTTTTTTCGTATTCTTTACGTGGCAAAGCATTATAAATTACCATTTTAGCTTCATTATTTTTTGCAAGTTTCTTTTTAAGATCATCGTTTTGTTTATGAAAAGGTACAACTTCATCCTTTTTAGTTTTGGGATTATTTTGAATAGGAGGAAAATCACCATCGGTAATAACATGCCAAAGATCTAGATCTTTTGACTTCACATAAGGGCTCTTGATACCAATTATGGAAAACTAGAAGGGGGGTTGAATATTTTACCGCTTTTTAATTTAAGGTTTTAAAGTGTTTATAAAATTTCTAGATTCGACTTTGTGTGAATTCAACACTTGCACAATATGAACAATATACTTATCTAAACAATTAATAGGATAGTATGAGAAATTATTGTAAGACAAGAGATAAGAGTAAGAACAATCAAACCACAACGCGAATATTTATAGTGGTTCGATAACGAAGCACCTCTTCGCCCTACTCCACTCCTCGAGCACCTAACTCGAGAGTTTTCTTCACTATGTCAACAAGCTCCCTTATGGCGGAGAAAACCTTACACAACTTTCGCTTATCTTGATTTTAGACACTAAGCTAGAAGTCGAGTTCTAATCTTAGCTAGAACCAATCTACCACAACTTTACAACTTCACTACACAACTTGACTTCACGACTACACAACTTCTTCACACCTTAGTTTTCTTCACACCACTACTTCACCAAGCCACTACTATAATCACACCTAACTAACACTACTAGGAAAAATCACCAAGATCTAACAACTACACAACTTTACAAGATTTACAAATGATTTATAAGTTATGATATGGATGCAATAAGATTGCAACAACACACAAAGGTGTAATACTTCTTCACTTAATGGTGGAAGTATTCTTCTCTTGCACTTGAGGAATTGAGCTTGGATCACTTGTAAACAAAGCTTTATGATTAGATGATCAAAGGATTTTAATGAGATGTGTGGGCTGTTTTAGAACAAAAAGAATGAGTGCAAAAGGTGATAAAATAGTGGGTAATAGTCCAATATTTATAGTACAAACTGAAGGAGCGTCAGTCTATGGGAGGTCCGCTTAAATAGGTGGGTGGTCCCCTTAAAATTAAGGGGGTTACCCTTGTATTTAAGGGGGCCGCCCTAAACTGGGCGCTCCCCATTTTGTCCTTTTATGTAGGGAGAATTTTTTGGAACTTTCTAGCCGTTTTAGGTACGAAAATTTGAATTTCAAAATATTTATTTTGAATAAAACATTTCTTTTAATTGTAGAAAATGTTTTGTAATGTTTATAAAAATATTTATAATATTTTATAAAAGTGTGAGGTTGAATAAAAATTTCCTTTGATCATAAAATACATTAAGCTTTTATTTATTCATACCTTGAAGTGATATAATTTTTGAAATGAAAATTTACTACTAATTACTTGTTTACGTTTAATTTTACATTGATCGTTTTTATATTTTGTGATTATCAAAACGTAAAGATGTGAAAAATATTGATAATGTTTTTAGGCATTATTTATATCAACAAAACATACATATTGCCCAACCAAAATACACTTTCAAAACTAAATGAAGTCCCGGTGAAGTATAGTGCAATTTTACAAGCCGAAGAATGGGTCAATTTTGTAAAGTACACGGCCACCGAGGAATACAAGGTTTTGATTAGTCATTTTTATTTAAGTTCATATATCTTTCTTAATTTTGTGTTTCCATATATATTAGTTCTATACTAGCAGCATTACTACATCTAAACGCCTTATGATTTTATGTTGCAAGGTGAAATCAGCTGCAGCTAAAATGGCGTGTTCCAAGTCTGTTTATCAGCATACAATGGGACGAGGTGGATACGCACTTGTGAAATAGAAAATGGTAAGATTACACATTTGCACATTTGCATTGAATAGCATCATAGTTTCGTTTATATTGGTTTAACTTACATGTGTATGTATTTGATGTTTATAAGATCAAAAAAAAAGAAATTGAACCAGATAAGAACCTGCGCATGGTACACTGTGGTTGAAAGGAAGGGTAAACAAAGACGGAGAATACCCAGATGATGAGATTAGATCAGTGGGAGATAAACTTGTAAGTTTGATTGCAAATTTTATTATTATGTTCATTTTCGTATAATAACATATTTCCCATATTGCGTGTGCAGAAAGAAATTGAGGACATGATCAAAGAAGGAACCATGAAGGTTTATCACGGCACTGATGCCATGACAGCTGTATTAGGTAAGGAAAAGGGAGGTTATGCAAGAGAAGTGGGAAGTGGAGTTACATACAAGAGGTATTTTGATCTTCCTCGAAGCAGACAAGCATCTGATGAAAGAATTTTGTTACTTCAAAGTCAACTTGATAATGAGAGACGCGGACGTCAAGAAAAAGAACTATTAATCCAGAATTTGTCCAACAAGATGTCACAAACAGAGGGAATGGTTACTAAACTGAAGAATCAGTTGGCTGCACAAAGGGGCAGTTGCAGTCAATGTCAACTCAATTGACACCACCAAATGTAAGACATTTTTTTATGTTGTTAACAATTTCATTTTCTAATTAACACTAACTTATACACTAAGCAGTACTAACTAACAAACAGTACTAACTCATACACTAGCAGTATTAACTTCTTCAGCAGAATTAACTTCTCTAAGCAATCTTAACCATGAGCAGTACTAATATATTCACTAGCAGTACTAACTTTGTACTAGAAGTAGTAAACACTTAGGATATTTTTCTTTGAAGTTCACTAGCAGCATTAAATCAACCAAGCAGCATTAACTTCAAACATGAGCAGCAGTGATCCAAACAGAATCAAGAAGACTTTTAATCCCAACACTATAGATAGCAGGCACT
>BQNB010141046.1:0-17322 GCA_026074375.1 Tanacetum coccineum
TCCCCCGGTGGGTCCATTGTGGCAAGCTTCGAGTATGTCGAGAGCTTCTTTGTCGTGCACACACCGCCGGATCACTTGATTCGCACATAGATTTTGAACAAGAAGGGGTCATCCCAGAAGTAGTGTTTGACATCTTTGAAAAACTTGTTCTTTTGCTGGGATGACATTCCCTTGACAAGGAAATTCCCCGCATGGTAATTTGCGAAATCTGCAAACCATAGGGTATTATCAACACGAAACGCAACCGATCCAAGAGTTTCGAGGGGAAATGTTTTTGTGATTTCCTTGTTCTCGAGTTTATCTTAATGAGGGTTCTCAAGTCTGGAAAGATGATCGGCGGCCAGATTCTCTGCTCCTTTTTTGTCTCGGATGATAACATCAAATTCTTGGAGCAAAAGGATCCACCGCATCAGTCTTGGCTTAGCATATTTCTTAGCGAAGAGATACTTTATAGCAGAATGGTCGGTACACACTATGCTCTTAGATAAAACAAGATATGACCGAAATTTCTCAAAAGCGTACACCACGGCAAGTAATTCTTTTTCGGTCGTAGTGTAGTGTGCTTGAGCTTCAGTCATGGTTTTGCTAGCATAGTAGATTGGTTGGAAATGCTTGTTTTTCGTTGCCCTTAGGGACCTGCCCAATTACAAATCACTAGGCATCACACATGAGTTCGAAGGGCAAGTCCCTAGTCGGGAGAAAGGAATGAGAGGAGAAATCAAAATCGGAGCCTCAGTCGATTTTCTTTTAAGTGTATTAAAGGATTCGATACACTCTTTTGAGAAGAAAAATAGAGTCTCTTTTTCAAGCAAATGAGTCATTGGGCGAGATATTTTTGAGAAGTCTTGTATGAACCGTCGGTAAAAACCGGCATGCCCAAGAAAACTTCAGACACCTTTCACAGTAGTCGGGTGAGGGAGCTTGGCGATAACGTCAACTTTAACTCGATCGACCTCAATTCCTGATTTAGAGATTTTGTGTCCAAGAACAGTGCCTTCCTTTACCATGAAATGGCTTTTCTCCCAGTTTAGGACCAAATTGGTGTCTTCACACTGTTTTAAAATGTTTCTAAATGGGATAGCATGTAGAGAAGGAATTCCCCAAAGACTTAAAAGTCAATCCATAAATACTTCCATCATTTTTTCTATCATATCATGGAAGATATGCCATCATTACATCGTCTGGAAGTGCCAGGTGCATTGCATAGCCACAAAAGGGCATGCTGGCGATAGGCAAAAGTTCCGTATGTAGCTAGGCAAGTAAAGGTTGTCTTTTCTTGATCCTTCGGGTCTATGGGAATCTGGAAATAACCCGAAAAGCCATCGAGGAAACAATAGAATTGGTTTCCCGCGAGTCTTTCGAGCATTTGGTCCATGAAGGGAAGTGGGAAATGGTCCTTTCGGGTAGCCTCATTCAACTTTCTATAGTCGATGCACACTCTCCACCCTGGTGGACCAATGGTTGGTTAAGATCATTCTCATCATTTTTCACAACGGTCATGCCACCCTTCTTTGGTACACAATGCACCGGGCTTACCCATGGACTGTCAGAGATCGGATAAATCAATCCGGCGTCAAGAAGTTTTTCAACTTCTTTCTTGATGACGTCGTGGATTTTTGGGTTTACCCGTCTTTGATGCTGAACCGATGGTTCGTAGTCCTCTTCCATGAGAATTTTGTGGGTACAAAACTCTGGGTTGATACCCTTGATATCAGAAAGTTTCCAAGCGATGGCTCGCTTGTGGGACTTTAGAACCTCGATTAGAGCGGCTTTTTCCTCATTTTTTAAATCTTTTGCAATTATGATGGGTAACTTGTCGTTACCCTCCAAAAATGCATATTTTAAATGAGGTGGCAAGTCCTTGAGCTCAACCTCAGGGGGCTCATTAACTGAAGAATTTTTATTGTTTGCTTTATAAATTTTTAGATCTTTTCGAGTTTCAGGAAAATAATTTCCTTGAAGAGGTGGTAGTGGTTCACTATTAAGAATTGCTTCGAGGAGAAGTATGTCCCCATCAGGGTCATAATATGTTATCCCCAAATGGAGTTAAAGTCGAAGATGAAGTGGAGACGATTGGATCATAGTAAGAAGTGGGATTGCCACTAGAGATCACATTTGAGAAACCAAGAACTTCTTGAGAGTATTCTTCACAAGCCATATCAATGACGTCAATTCGGTTTGCCGTCATATGATTGTAATTAGCCGTGTATCTCAAAGTTTGGTCCAGATTGAATGTAATGGCCTCTCTGCCAACACGAAGGGTTATCTCACCCTCGTATACATCGATTAATGCACGACTGGTCTTTAAGAAACTCCTCCCGAGGATTAAGGGAACTCGGGGGTCTGGCTCAAAATCGACGACTACGAAATCTGCAGGAAATTGGAACTTTCCCACCGTTACATAGACGTCTTCAGCGATACCGATTGGTTCAGAAATTGATCGATCCGCTAACTCAAGCGTCATGCAAGTCGGGGTTAGTTCGGGAAGAGAGAGAGTTTTCCAGACGGAATATGGCATAAGATTAATGCTTGCGCCAAGATCGGCCAAGGCGTTGCATGTATTAATCCCGGAGAATTCACAAGGAATAAGAAATCGGCCAGGGTCTCCAAGTTTCTTTGGTAACTTGTTTAGGATGACCGCTGAGCAATTCTCATTCAATGGGGTTCTAGCCATTTCACTCAACTTTTCCTTGTTTCCGATTAAGGTTTTTAGAGTCGAGGCGAATTTTGGATAACATCAATGGCATTCCGTAAAGCTAATTTCGAAACTCAAATCTCAAAAGATTTCATAGAATTTCTCAATTTGGTCGTTAGCTTTCTCACGACGTCTTTCATCATTTCTTCTTGAAGGAAATGGAATTGATGCTTTTTGGTTAGGCCTTGAAGCACTAACTGGAGCATTTGCGGGCTCAGAGATTGATTCATGATGGACAACAGGGACAACCGGAGGTTGGATGTCTTCGGTGCTTCCGTTATTAGTAGGAGGCATCGTATCCTTTGTGACCTCGGGTTCACGTTCTACTACTTTAGGAGAGGAAGTAGTATGAATCGTGGGTCCCTTGTAAGCTACACCACTTCGAGTGGTAATACCTTTTAAATCCTCCTTCGGGTTAGTAACAGTGTTACTAGGAAGAGTTCCCGAAGTAGAGGCGGTATTGGAAGTGACAAATTTGGAAAGCATGTCCGTGAGATTGGTCAATTGATTTTGCATGTTTTGACCTTGAGTTTGCATGTTCCTCATCACAGCATCATTAGCCTTTACGTAGGCTTGGAAATCTTCCTTCGATACACCTTGAATTTGAGGAGCTGGAGCTTGATAGGCGGGAGCTTGATAAGCAGGAGGTTGAACAACCTGAGGTCGATAGATTTGACCTTGATGAACCGGGGGTTGGTAAGCTGAAGCTTGATTAAAATTCCCTCGGTTTTGGTTGTAATTAAAAATAAATCGATCTGATTGTTCCTGATTTTGCATATTATGATTGTTTTGAACGGAGGAAAAAACCGGAGGTTGAATTTGATTTGAAATCGGGGCTCGATAACCGGTGTTTCCTTGGTTGTAGTTAGTTAGCGCGACTTATTTGTTGAGAGACATAGTCTTTGAATATTTATCTCGATAACAAGATGCACAGTGTGGCTGACAAAGTTTGGTAGGAATGAGCAACCACGCAAGTAACAACAACTTTCCCTCCAACCGCTTTACAGGAGTAGGAGCGGGAGATTGATTTTTCTTATCAAGGAGTAAAGCTTTCACCATATCTTTCAACTCAGCAACTTCGGAAGAGATTCCGGGGGTGGAAGTGCTCGAACTCACTTTGGCAACAACTGGTTTGTTACGTGAATTACGAACTTTGGATTTGCTTTCAATGATTCTTAGGCAATCACGAGGCATTTTATCCAGAAAGTGCCACCCGCGGGAATTTAAGAAACGAATCCTTTGAGTCGTTTAGGATCAAGGCTTTATAGAATGTAACGAGTTGATGCAACTCTAAAAAATCCATGATGTGGACACTGCCCGAAGAAGATACGTTAATCATCCCATGCTTCGATAAAACGTCTCATCAAATATCTTTGTTGAAAACTTCATGATTTCATTTCGAAGATTTGTTGTTTTAGAAGGAGGGAAAAATTTGTTGATGAATTTCGAAACAAGATCATCCCATGTTTGAATCTATCGAGGGGGTTCTTTCTCAAGCCAAATCCGGGCAGCCCCCTAAAGGGAGAATTGGGAAAAGCATTAGCTTTAACCCGACGTACTCGGGAGCGTTCGGGAAACTTCATTGTAGAAGGTGATCTTGTTGAAATATCGGTAAGTGCATGAGGATCTTCTTTGTCATGTCCGAAGAATTGCTTGTTTTGAACGAGGTTAAGCAGACCGTGCTTAAGCTCAAAGTTGTCCGCGGTGATTTCGGGCACAACGATGGCATCCTCGTAACCCGCGGTGGGTGCTTCAAGCAACTGAGCCATAGTCCGGTTATCATCCATCGGAGCTAGTGGATCTGGATTTTCAATTGGTTCTTCAAGATTAAATTGTTCAACAACAGGTGGGGCCTGGTGTTGTTGATTATGAAGATTACGAGACTGGGAACGAGTGTGCATACACTAAAAAAGAAAATTTACACTAATTTTTTTTTTGTTCTTTTTGGTTTATCAAAAGTAAATTCACAATTTATTTTAATAACGGACAACGAAAAAGACAACTTAAACCTAATAATCGACAAGCTTCTCGGTAACTCTTCGAAAAGAAAAACGCACAAAGGAGCGGAGGAATAGGAAAGCGCGAAGCTATTAAAAACCTTTTTCCTTTAGGGTCGTAGTTCCTCGGAACAACCCGCCTTATACCCCTCTTAGAGTTTGTTTATCTTTTAAAAGGTGAACCGTACCTCGCAAGTGACACAAAAGGCAAGTTTTTAAATCTTTTGTTCGAGTTGGGAACCAAAAAGTTCACCGGAAGTTATTATGATAATACCTCAATTGAGAATATTATATTTTGGTATTTTTACCAATTTGTGAATTTTATTTATAATTAAAGACAATGTTTTTATATTTTTGGTTTTTTTTAAATGATAATTATACTAAAAAGAAAATGAAAATATTTTTGTACTTTTTTTTTTTGGTTTTTTATATGATAATATTCACAGATTCAAACACAACTTGACAAACGTAACGATAATCGGTTTCACAGCCTCCCCGGCAGCGGCGCCAAAAATTTGATTGAAGTTCTAAACTACACCTTTTTATATATATAATATATAATAGAATATAAAATATATATAGTAAGTATAATCTAAAAACACAATCAATGAAACCGGGAAGTAGTATAGAATGTTCCCGGGTCGTTTATCCCCAACGAGGCTGTGCTGGAGAATCGATACAGTCGGAAAATTGGAGTTTGAATGAGATTAATGATTTGAGAGAGTAGGAAGCTAAATTAATCAATAACGAACAAAAACGATTGAGAAAAACCTAAAAATTATGAAATTAAGCTGAAAAACGAGAGAAGGAATCCCGAACAAGGTAAACCCTAAATTAATTTATTTTGGTTTTTTCTAATTTAAAATAACTAAACTAAAAGAAAAATCTAAAACGGAAACTTACAAGGTTAAAAACGAATAAAACAAAAACCCGGGCCCGAAACCCGAGCTTTAAAAAACAAAAATTTACAAAAATGACCCTACGAAAGTTTTTCTATTTCCTCCAAAGTGCAATATGATAAAATAACATTTTCTAAAAAAGAAAAATATATTTTTTTTATTTAATTTTTAATTAATTAAAAACAGTTTAAAAGAAAATAAATGAAAAAATATACTAAACGTTTTTAGAAAAATCTTTAAAAATTACAGAAAATAGCTTAAGATGAGTAGAATCTATGAAAATTAAAAACGAAAAAAAAGCATATATATAAGCTACTAAAAAGCTAAACGTGCTCATGGGCTTAATGGTTAAAAAGTGCTTTAATAATTAATTGTGTAGAACTTGGTTGGATGAGCTATTGAAGCAAATTGGTAAGAGCGTGTGCTGTTGAACGAGAGGTCAGGGGTTCGAGTCCCACTGATGCTCTTTTTTGTAATGCTACAGTAACTTTTTTTTTTACAAACTTATTAAACACATAAGGCTAAACATTTTTTATAACTACGACTATTTTTGAATGCTTATAAATAAGCTGGAAAAGCACAAAAAAGGACAGACAGATTGCTATTTCTAACTCTAAGGCTTAAGGGCGTAATCTTCTATGCTAATTCAAATGGCAATAAGCAAATGCAAAAGCAAACTAAGTAAAAACAGCTAATCACTTAAACCTAATAAGCTAGGAGAACAAAAATAAGCAAAGAAGAGATGAAAGATAAGCACAAAAGAGGCAACTAAAAAGGCAGTTTGTACTATTTAACACTAAGGCAGGAATAAGCTAACTGTTTTGCTAATTAAGGGGCAAATAAGCTAAAGCAAGGGGAAAACTAAACTAAGGCAGATACCCCTAACACCTAATAAGCTACTAAAACAAAGATAAGCCAAAGAAATAAGCCAGAAAAACCAAAAATCCAAATAAGCTATAAGCCTAAACTAGCATTCAAAACAGTTAAAGGGTCCACTTTTGGCTTAAAAATAAGCCACCTAGAGGGGTCCTTGAGGCTTAAAGGCTGCTAGGGCTTAAAGGTGGGCTTAAAGGCTTTTCTAAAAATGCAAAAATGACAAGCTTTGGATTAAAGATAAGCAAGAAAAAGAGCTTGTCAAAATGGCTTTTGCACCAGGGCAATTTTTATGGTTTTAAAGGGACAAAAAGCAGTTGGTGAGATAAGCTTAAAAATAAGCTCAAATCCAAAAACTAATGACAAACAGATGGAGTTGGGTGTTCAAAGAACAAGAAACAACAATCAAATAGCAGTCTGGAGTTAAGGTTAAGTCACAAAAAAGGAAATGAAAAAGCAAAATTTTAAAGTTTTGACACTTGCAAACATTTGACAAAAGTTAAAACAACAATGCAGACTTAAAAGGCAGTTTTTTTTTTCTTGTATAATAAACACTTGATTTTTTGACAACTAAAAAAGAACATAAAAACAACAATTAGAAACAGGATTTCAAAGCTTAATCAAATAAACACTTGTGATAAATTTTTAAACCCACAGATTTAGTAATGACTAATAAAAACCTTTAAAAAGAAATTTAAACTATAACAATCTTGCAAAACAGATTAAAAATACTTCAAATAGCTAGTTAAGAATGACTAAGTGACCCTAACCCATTAAAACATCATTTTTGACCCATTTTACCCTTATGCCAAACACCCCTTTAGGATTGCTAACACAATTTTAAGACAGATTTACAATGATTTAAACACAGATTCTTAAAAACAGGATAATCAACAACCTATAAATAAGCACAAAAGAGCAATAATAACACATGAAAAGAACTAAGAAAAGCTGATAAAGTAAATAAGCTATTAAAAGGCAAATAGAGACCACATTCAAACAGAAACATAAACAAAGGACTTCAAAGCAACAAATAAGCATAAGTAAGCATAAGAGGACATAAATAAGCATAAATAAGCAGGTAAACAGTAAATAAGCTAATCTACAGTAAATTTCAAAAATTGGAAAAATAAGAGAACTTACACAACCCTTGCTCAAAACAGGGCTTAATCAAAGATTCTACAAGCTCTAGCTTGTCAAAAGATAAGCTAGTGGGTCTATAAGCTCTTCCAAAGTAACCTTATCATCATGGTTCTGAGGTAATATGAATGTGTAGATTTCTTTTGGTTTTTTTTTTAGAATTTTCTTAAGTACTTATATTTAACTTGAAACAGATTTCTAGTGTGCTTAAATGAGTATTTAAAATAGCTTGAGACACTTTTAAATAATAAGTAAACAACAGAAATTCAAAGGTTAACTGAAACACTTCAATCTTTCATTAATCTTAAAAACAGGTTACAATACTTGTAGACTAAAAGACAATAAGCAAAGATGACTTAAAAATAAGCTAGGTTAACTATAAAAAAAACTACTTACTTCTCTGCCACAATGGCTTACAAAGAACTATATATAGAATCGACTAAGTCTTGAGCATCTTTGGTCTTTTGTCCTCTTCTTCATGTGTTTCTTCAGAGAGGGAAAACACAATGTGTTTTTGGAACAAACACACAAAGAAAAGATAGTCTATAAGGAAGCTAATATAACGGAAATAAAATCTCACTTGAAAGGATTCAAGCGAGTAGAACTAAGCTAAACTAACTTTGAAACCTAACTATTCCCCACGCAGCGGCGCCAAAAACTTGATGCGGTAGTTGTAGGATTTCAACAAGAAGTTTTACAACTCCCTAGACAGTGTAGCCAATCGTTGTAGTGTAGTATAGGCAAGACTCGGGGGTTGTTATCGTTCTCTAGGGGAATAGGTTGGGAAGGCTCGAACAGAGCTTAACCGAGACCTAAGGGATTGAAAGGAGATTATTTTTTGTATTTTTATGTTTTATAGAAAGCAGGTAAATCTAAACGTTGAAGTGACCTTGTTAAAAAATCGAAGGTGATTGTGGGGGTCTTGTCTACCCATAAACTTATTACTTTGCACAAGATTGATTAAAGGTTGTTTAAGCTCGAAATTGTTAGCATTAATTGGTGGAACAACTATAGCATCTTCATACCCTTCGATGGGTGCTTGTAACATTTGGGCCATCGTACGATTGTCGGCCATTGCAACAATGTTTTGATCAACAATTGGTTCTTCTAAATCAAAATTTTCAACAACAACCGGAAGAGTTTGTTGTTGACGACGTCTTCGAGATTGCGAACGAGTGCGCATAAAAAGGAAAAACTAAAAATCAAATATCAAAACTTTACACTAATTTTTTATTATTATTATTATTATTATTATTATTTACAATGAATTTTAACGGTTACACGAAAGAGACTTAAACCAAATAATCAACTACTTCACGGTAGCTCTTGAAAATTGCTTTTCAAGGTGAGTCGTACTTCGTAGAGACACAAATGGCAAGTGTTAAATCTTTAGTTCGATTTGGGAACCAACAAGTTCACCGGAAATTGAAATGATAATACCTCCGTTGAGAGTATTATATTTTGGTATTTTTACCAATTGGTGACTTTTTTTATCTTAATTAAAAAGAAAGATTTTTTATATTTTTGATTTTTCTATTTTTTTTATCTTTTACTTATACTAAAAAGAAAAGGAAAATATTTTTTTACTTTTTATATTTTATGATTTTTTGGATTTTTGAATTATAAAACAAAAATGAAACTTTCGAGGGTGAAAGGATCTTCAAACCAAATCAACAAACACAAAACGAAGGAATCTTAAACACTAGTCCCCGGCAGCGGCGCCAAAAACTTGATAGCAGTTTTATATACCTAAAATATACTATAAAATAATATTCCACAAGAGCAATTAAGAAATTACCAAGTTACCCTTGATAAGATTCACTCTTAAAAAAATATATATAATATAATATATAGTACGTATATTTAACCGGATAAGTATGATTACCCGGATCGTTTCCCCAACGACTAGTGAAATTGAAACCACGTTTTAATTCGGATTCTGATTTGAATAAAGCAAAGACATTTTTTATATGCTATAACTACTAAATAAAAAGCAACAATTTTAAAATTTAATTAAAAACGCGAAACGGGACACTAAATCTAAGGCCAAAACCTAAATTCTATAAAATTAAACCTAATTTTTATTTTCCTTTTAAAATGTATTCTAATTAGCTAAAAACGAAGTTTAAAAAAAACTAGGACGAAAACGGAGTTAAAACGAGGGTTAAAATTGAAAACCGAGAACACGAACGAAACCCGTTCTTTAAAAAGATGAATTTTTGCAAAATAGACTTTACGAAAGTGAAACTAATTTTCCTACGAACTTTATATAAAAAGAAAATTTTATAAAAAAGATTTTTATTTTTCTGATTATTTTTCTATTTTTTATGATTTTTTAAAGTTTTTAAAGAAAATAAAAGATTAAAAATACTAAACTTAAAGTAAAAATTCTAGAAAAAATTCAGAAAATAGCTTAAGCTATTAGAAACCTAGGAAAAATAAGCCCGAAGTTGTAGCTTATAAAATAAGCTACGAAATAAGCTTAACAGCTTATTAAGCTTATAAAGCCAAAAGGTGTATAAAGGTTTAAAGAAAGGATATGAAAACGGATGAGCTATTGTAGCAAACTGGTTAAGGTGTTGGTGTTGTGTATGGGAGGTCGTGGGTTCGAGGCAGGCTAACCCCACTTTTTGCACTTTTTTTTTACTTTTATGAAAAACTAACACTTGGGACTTATAAAGGACACAAAATTAAGCATTTTTAATAAAAGACACATAAGCTGAAAACCACTAATAAGCCTAAAAACAGCTCATTAAAAAGCTGTGACAGTAAGCGGGGTTTTGGGCTTGTTTTCACTTAAACAACTATAATAAGCTCAAATTAAGCTCAATTCTAAAAAGGAAAAGTGATATAGATAGCTTATGATTTGCTTAATCTATAAATGCAAAGAAATCTAAGCTAGAAATCCTCTTAAGCTACTGAATTTAAGCATGAATTACGCTAACTCAGGAAATAAGCAAATTAGCACAAAATCCAAATAAGCTAAATACCTTAAAAAGCTACACTGGACTCTAAAACTTTAAGGACTTATTAAACTACTTATAATCTATCTATATAAGCTATAAAATCTAGAATCATAAGCTAAAATTCAAAATAATGATCTACTTAATTAACCTACTATTTTTTTGGCTTTTGAGGTTTTTGAGTTACTTTTGACAGCAAATTTAAACTAGAAAAATGAGCTAGAAAATAAGATTAAAGACTTATGTTATATTAAGCTATAACTAGACCTTAACCTACTTTAATCTAAGAACCTAAGACCTAATTATACTTAACTAAAAATTAGACTAAAAGTGACAGCACTACTAACTTTAAGTTAGTACTGCTACACTTTGCACAAGTGTAAACCAAGAGTGCAGGTTACCAAAAGGGTAAACCTGCACTTGAACACACTCTAATAGAGTGTATAAACACAATGCAAGCAAGATCTAACCCTTTGAGGGCTTAGATCAAAAATTTCACAAGTGAAATTTAGAGAAAATTTCCCCTAGTGCTAGAACAAAGATAATAAGCCATATCTTTTGAAAATTATCAAACTAACTTTTAAAAACTGTTAAACTACTGATTTTAAATGAAAACTCAGCTGACTTAAACAAATTGCACAATTAGTTTTGACTTTTTAAGGTCAAACACTCTTAAGCCAAACACCCCTTTAAGACTATGACAGTTATGATTAAGCTACTAAATTTGAAATCTATTAAACAAATGCTTAATACCAGACAATTAATAGATTAAAACAACTTTAATAAGCATGAATTAACAACTAAATAAGCAATAATCTAAGACTTAAGCTATTTTACTATATTTTTGGTTTTTTAGGGGTTTTTAAGACAATTATATGAAAACTATGATTCAAACTAAGAAAGTTAAAAACAGACAAGCTACTATGATTATTAAGCTAAATAAAACACAAATAAGTACTTAATAAGCAAAGAGATTAAGCAAATTAGCAATGATAAGCATATAAGCTATAACTAAGCAAGTTAAACTAAAATTAGAGAAAAAAATGAAAATAGAAACTTAATTGAACCTTTAGCTAAACAAAAGGGACCAATAATGACAGCTACAAGCTCCCTAGCTTATTAAATAAGCTAGGGTAAAGTCCTTGGGGATCCTTCCCTTTTAGATCCCCCTTCCATAAGCTTATAAGTCCAAATCCAAAGGTACTTGGAATTTACGCTAATTTTATAGGGTTAAAGTATGATTAAGGTTAATTAAGCTCAAATCAAGAGCTTATAGACTCTTGAGGGCTTTTTAGAGCTTATAAGGGCTTATTGAGACAATATGGCTGATTAAGAGAGCTTATTAAAAAGAAATTTGGAGAGATTAAGTACAACTGAATTTCATTAATAAGAAAACTTGCTTACAATACTTTTAAAGGAAAATTACAAGATTAAAACATCATTAAGCTAGGAATTTCAAAATTTAAGCTACAACTAAATTAAAAGCTACGTGTAAAAAAACTCTCCTTTGTGTGTGAAGAGTGAGGGCTATTTATAGCTGAACAAAGAAGATTCTAGCCCTCTTGCCTTGCTCTCCAAACTTTCAATCTCATCCAATCATTTCTTCAATCATTTGAGCTTCTATTGTGGCCGTTTGATCAAATTGTGGACACCTGAGGATTTCCAGCATGTCATTCTTTGATGTGACGTTTGTGTTAGTTTTGTGAGTGAGTTTAGCACAAAAACCCACACCTCTTGTGCTTTCACCATTGCTGACATGGTTTATGCTTGAGAGTGAGTTAGTGATTGCCTCATGATTTACTGATTTGACCCTGCCATTGCATTTGTGAGCTCTTGAATTGACTTACTTGCCCATCAATTCTCATTTGCCCTTTGTTTTACCATGGAGGTGAAAGGGGGAACGATGGATGAACAGTAAATGGCTTCGCGCCCTTTTTTGACAGTTAAAAACTGTTATAACTTTGGGGAGTTTGCACATTTGGCCCTTGTGTTTTTTTTTTTGTTATAACTTAGAGGTAATAACATCACCTGACAAAATGAAGCCCAATTGATGATTTAATCTTTTTATTTCCCTGTATTCTCTAGTTACTAAATAACAATATCGAAGAAATTGCAAGTTTAACCCTTTTTGGATTGAGTATATCAAAAGAGACAACGTGACTTTGTTTTTGCGGCTTTAGATCTCACTACAAGTTTATGAACGACGATAGAAATACAAGAATCATCGAAACAAGGTTTGTTTTGCTTATCTATATGAGGTGAATGTTGATGTGTCATTTGTTTATGATTAGTTTCTTATAAGGTTAGGTTTTAAGGTTAAGATTTTTAAAACCAACTGCTGGTGAGTTCAATAGATTACAGTTTTCATGGATCATTAGTTGTTTGCTTTTATTTGGTTTTTAAACACGAGATGGATTTGTGGTTTTGTTGATTGATACTCTGAATTGGGGGGCATCGATATTTTGGTTTCTGGTTCAAAAGCCTTAAATGTTTGCTGATTTAGTCATTTGAACTCACTAATTGATTTGTGTTCATGTAGATCAATATTAGCATAGACCCCCATGATAACTCAAGAGTAACGGTTCATGTGTTAACTAATGTATAGTATTGGATCATAAGTATCAACTATTTCTGTTTTTATGCAGGTGACTTTCTTGGAGCTTGACTTTCAAATTTCCAAGAAGCAAAGTAATAAAAATTTGATGTGTGTAGACATTATAGACTTATTACTGCATTGCAAAGGGTCCCTGGTAATGATAATTCTGATGATTTTGGTGCGCACTAAGCTTCCTTAATTACTTAAATCTTGGTGTTATTATATTCATTGAGTGCTTTGGTGTTCACCGCTATCTTGGTGTTCATACCTCAAAGGTTAGTTACGTCAATTTGACAGTTTTACCCTCTATGCCGATTTTTATCATAACTTGTTTTTAATAATTTGTTGATTTATTTTGCAGGATAGTGGGAATTATAAAGGTGTCAAACTTGTTTTTGGGCAGGAAATAACTTGTGATAAGCTGGTAATGGTGCCATCAATTACCATCACATCTTCACCGGCTATTTCTGAATCAGAAGATGTTTTCAGTGTCTTTGATGTTGTAGGTGTCAGTGGCAAGGTGGCAACTGGAATATGCATCACAAAGAGTTCTTTAACGGCTAATATATCCAGCTGTTTGGTCATATATCCTCCTAGATGTAAGATCACTGCTGAATACATATTTTAAGCTAATTGAAACTTTTTAGTTGCTTTCTGACTCTTGTCTTTCATTAGCTCTGTACCCTGATGAGGCTACATCTATTTGGGTTATTCAACTTGGGAGCTATATACATCTGTTTCCTTTTTCAATTTCACTCGATTACTCTTGCTTTAATTGACTGATGGAAGTTGGAAGGCTAATCATCTAATGTAGAGGGGGCTACTTTGAGTCTTTTACTTAGGAATATGTCTACTTGGGTTATGTTTAATCTCTTGTGGGTCAAATGTGTACATTAAAAATAGCTTATAAAGTAAGAGGCCAGACAAGTTGACTATGAGTATTGTTGTGTTTCATAAAAATTTCCTCTTGATCGAACTCAAACAATACATTGATGCCAGGGGTGGAGGCACGTTATAGGTCTAAGGGGTAGTGCCCTCTACGTTTTCTCCCATGACATCTGATTTTTGAGTAAATTCGTTCACTTTTTGGGCCATTATTAAGGTTGCCCTCAGCCCATGTTTGAGGTTCGCCTCAACCCACTTTAATTTCCAACATAGGAATTAGTCTATTTAGGTTATGTTTAATCTCTTATGGGTCAAATGTGTACTTACGCACATGCTAAAATTCATATTTATATACTCTTCTGTAACTGTTTATCTAGCTATATTTTTAAGGCTCAAGGACATAGAGAGAACTTAGAATGCCTTGCTTACTTAAAAATGAATGGTCGATTTGGGTAAACGTGTTGGTATATCTTAAGGGTCAAAATGGGGATTTAATTTTTACCTAAAAAGGAAATGAAACAAATTGGTTGCAGCCAATCTTTTAGATATTGATTACAAATCTTTTGTTTTTGTGTGTAGTGGTGGTGGCGAGGTGTTTATTCGAGACTTGCACAAGATGGTTCAAGCATTGCCACAATATAGTGAACTGATCGGTAAACTATCCCTCCATGTTGACGTAAGTTAGTAACAATTCTCACTGTTTCCAATTATGATACAACTTTATTTGCAAGTGTCCCACAGATTTTATTTAAGAAAGAACTTTTTTTTACATGTGTTTCATAGCCCTGATTATTGTGAAGAAAATTGTTATTTACTTTTTTAGGATATGTTGCAGGAAAATACAAGCGGGGCTGTGAGCAGTTTCTTGGAGTTGCTCATGTTGAATCTTTGTTGCTCAGCCATAATTAAAGTTAAGGTATATATGTATTATACTTATGCACCTCCTTTGATATTAACATTAACATTTGCTTATATTATGTAATACTATAATGGCAGTAAGGACCTTTTTCCTTTGAATGCTTCACTTATTAAAATATAATAATGACCACTTTCTTCATGGTCGAGGATCGAACAGGTGTTGAATTGGTAAAATTATATGTTACTGGTAATATCATAGCTAAGGGGGTAAAGCCAGCCCCGCAGGCTAAACATGATGAAGAAGTAAGAGTACAAAAATTTAGGTTTGCTATAGTTAGTCCATCTGCGAAGTTGCTGATTGCACAACATATATTAGATGCTTCATCAATAATGGCATCTGGTGAACGTAGTACTCTTTTAAAATCTGATGTGTTGATTGGAACACGCCAATACTCTAATCTCATAATAGATTGAAGTATGGCTTAACTAACAATTAGAATCACAAAACAAGAATGTAATTCGAGATTGAAAACTAAAGGATTTGTTATGATTTATTAAGTGGAATGATTATGAGTACAAAGAGATTGGAAATCAACAATGTATGGCTTGTGACGCCGTCTCCAGGCTCTGTGAGCACAAATCTTCAAGAGTCTTGGTGTTGGTTTGTAATCTCGTCCGTTTCTTCTCTAAATGAGCCTAAGTCACGCGTAATTCATCCAAATGTATTCCAAATGAGAAATACCTGAAAAGGAACGATTAAGTACCTATTTTGGGCATAAACACGTGATTTTAGGGGTTAAACGACCCCGAAAAGTGTATAAAATGACACCTCATCACTATGTCAGATAAGACCTCCCATGTAGCATCTTCTTCACTTGCATTGCTCCACTAGATCAATCCAAACACCACAACTCTATTCTCTTGTTTAGCCATTCTTCTTTCCAACAATTTGAAAGGAGTAGCTGCTATAAGACCCTCAGCATCACACTAGGGAAATTATCCCATCTCATAAACATCAGAATGACAAGCCTTGATTTGTGACACATGAAAAACAGGTTGGATCATAGCATGGCTTGGTAGTTGTAGCTTGTAGGCCACTACTCCCACTTTTTTGATCACTTGAAAAGGCCTAAAAAACTTAGCTGAAAACTTGTTTTGTCTTCCTTGCCTTATTGTTAACTGTCTATAAGGTTGGAGTTTCAAATAGACCCAATCACCTTCTTTAAATTCTCTTTCAGATCTTCTCTTGTCTGCTTGTGACTTCATTCTGTCCAGAGCCTTTTTGAGATTGAACTTAAGCAACTGAATGGTCTGTTCTCTAGCATGTGGAGTCCTATCTACAGCTTCAACATTGTTGTACTTGGCCACATAAGGAATATGCAGAGGTGGAGGTTGACCATACACCACCTCATAAGGAGTATTATTAATAGAAGAATGGAAGTTTGTATTATACCAGTATTCAGCCAATGGTAACTACTTAACCTAATCCTTAGGTTTCTCACCAGTCATACACCTCAAATATCCTTCCAAACACTTATTTACCGCCTATGTTTGTCCATCAGTTTAGGGATGGTATGCTAATGACATTTTCAACTATACTTAAAGTTTTTCAAACAAGGATTTCCAAAACAAGCTCATGAATATCTTATCCCTGTCACTCATAATTGATTTAGGCAGCAATGCAGTTTATAAATGTGATCCGAAAAAAACTGAGCCACTTGGGATGCATTATAAGGATGTGCCAAAGGTATGAAATGGGCTTGTTTGGATAGTTTGTCTACCATAACCAAGATTGCAGTCTTACCTTGTGACATAGGCAATGAATCAATGAAATCCATAGAGATCTCTTGCCAAATTCATTGAGGAAAGGTTGAAGGAGACCTGGGTAAGCAGACAAGTCTGACTTATTTCTCTGACAAACATCACACTTCCTTATCCAGTGCTTAACCATTTTCCTCAAGCCCTTCTAATAAAAAAAAGTAGTAAGCCTTTTAGTATTAGCATAGACCCTTAAGTGTCCCCCTACAACAAAACCATGGAAATGAGCTATTAACTTGGTCCTTAAAGCCTCATCCTTGCCCACTACCTATTTTCCCTTCTTTCGCAATTGACCATTTACCCATTCATATTTTGTTGCAGTTAAGGTCTTATTCCTTAATCCTGCAACTACCTTTTGTAAGTTCTCATCATTGGTCTAAGTATTAATAACACCATCCATGAGTTCATTAGATACCCCAGAAGTTAACAAGCTAAACAATTCTGCTGGTCTCTCTACTCTGGACAATGCATCAGCAACCACATTATCTTTCCCTTTTTGTATTCAATTTCATAGTCAAAGCCTAACAGTTTAGGTAACCATTTAGACTGAAAAGGAGTAGTAAACCTCTGATCCAACATGTATTTCAAGTTAAAATGG